>APFE030122092.1:14553-29070 GCA_000404065.3 Pinus taeda | reverse complement strand
GGGTAGGCTACAATAGGGTAGGTTAGTTTAGGTTAAGCTAGGTTAGTCTAGGCTAGAGTAGGTTGGGCTAGGTTAGGCCACACTAGAGTAGGCTAGGCTAGGCTAGAGTAGGCCAGAGTAGTCTAAGCTAGGCTAGGCTGGGGTAGACTAGGCTAGAGTAAGCTAGGCTAGGTTAAACTAGGAAAGAGTAGGCTACGCTACGCTACGCTAGAGTAGGTTAGGCTAGGCTCAGCTAGGTTAGAGTAGGTTAGAGTCGGCTAGAGTGGTTTAGGCTAGGCTAGGCTAGGCTAGAGCAGGCTAGGGGATAGGGTAGGCTAGTTGGTTAGGCTACGCTAGAGTAGGCTAAGCTAGGCTAGAGTAGGTTAGGCAAGGTTAGGCTAGGCTATAGTAGCTTAGGGTAGGTTAGGCTAGCTTAGGTTAGGCTAGAGTAGGTTAGGCTAGAGTAGGTTAGAGTAGGCTAGGCTAGAGTAGGCTTGGCTAGGCTAGGCTAGGCTGAGTAGAGTAGGGTAGCCTAGGCTGAGTAGAGTAGGGTAGGCTAGGCTATAGAAAGCTAGGATAGATTAGGATAGGGTAAAGCAGGCTAGATTAGGTTAGGTTAGAGGAGGCTAGGCTAGGTTAGGGTAGGCTAGAGTAGTCTACAGTAGGGTAGGCTAGGCTAGGGTAGACTAGGGTAGGCTAGAGTAGTCTACAGTAGGGTAGGCTAGGCTAGGGTAGACTAGGGTAGGTTAGATTAGGCTACAGTAGGGTAGGTCGGGCTAGGCTAGGTTAGGCTAGGCCAGGTTAGCCAAGGCCAAGTTAGGCTAGGTTAGGCAAGGCTAGGTTAGGCTAGGCTAAGCTGGGTTGGGCTAGGTTAGGTTAAGCAAGGTTAGGTTAGCCTAGGTTAGGATGGGTTAGGTTAGGTTAGGTTAGGCTAGAATAGGTTAGGCTAGGTTAGGTTAGGATAGCCTAGTCTAGTTTAGGCTAGGTTAGGTTAGGTTAGGCTAGGCTAGGCTAGAGTAGGCTCAAGTAGGCTAGGCTATGCTACAATAGGGTAGATTAGTTTAGGTTAGGCTAGGTTAGTCTAGGCTAGAGCAGGTTAGGTTATGCTAGCTTAGGCCTAGCTAGAATAGGTTAGGCTAAGGTAGGCTACGTTAGAGTAGGCTAGGCTATTGTAGGCTAGGGTAGGCTAGAATAGTCTAGGCTTGGTTAGGCCAGTGTATGTTAGGATAGATTAAGTTTGGCTAAAGTAAGCTAGGGTAGGTTAGATTATGCTAGGGTAGGGTAGGTTAGGCTAGGCTAGGCTAGGCTAGGCTAATATAGAGTAGACTAAGGTGGAATAGAGTAACTTAGCGTAGGCTACTAAAGAATAGACTAAGGTAAGCTAGACTAGGATAGGGTAGGATAGGCTAGGCAAGGCTAGGTCAGGCTACGTTAGGTTAGGTTAGGATAGGCTAGTGCATATTAAGTTAGGTTAGGTTAGGTTAGGCTAAGTTGGGCTAGGCTAGCTTAGGTTAGGCTAAGCTAGGTTAGGCTAGGCTAACTTAGGTTAGGTTAGGTTAGGGTAGGTTAGGCTAGGCTAGGATAGAGTAGGATAGAGTAGGCTAGGGTAGGCTACAATAGGGTAGGTTAGTTTAGGTTAAGCTAGGTTAGTCTAGGCTAGAGTAGGTTGGGCTAGGTTAGGCCACACTAGAGTAGGCTAGGCTAGGCTAGAGTAGGCCAGAGTAGTCTAAGCTAGGCTAGGCTGGGGTAGACTAGGCTAGAGTAAGCTAGGCTAGGTTAAACTAGGAAAGAGTAGGCTAGGCTAGGCTAGGCTCGGCTAGGTTAGAGTAGGTTAGAGTATGATAGTGTACAGTAGGCTAGAGTGGTTTAGGCTAGGCTAGGCTAGGCTACAGTAATCAGGCTAGGCTAGGCTAGAGTAGGCTAGGGGATAGGGTAGGCTAGTTGGTTAGGCTACGCTAGAGTAGGCTAAGCTAGGGTAGAGTAGGTTAGGCTAGGTTAGGCTAGGCTAGAGTAGTTTAGAGTAGGTTAGGCTAGCTTAGGTTAGGCTAGCTTAGGTTAGGCTAGAGTAGGTTTGGCTGGCTAGGCTAGGCTGAGTAGAGTAGGCTAGGCTAGGCTATAGTAGGCTAAGCTAGGGTAGAGTAGGTTAGGCTAGGTTAGGCTAGATTAGGTTAGGCTAGAGGAGGCTAGGGTAGGTTAGGGTAGGCTAGAGTAGTCTAGAGTAGGGTAGGCTAGGCTAGGGTAGACTAGGGTAGGTTAGATTAGGCTACGGTAGGGTAGGTCGGGCTAGGCTAGGTTAGGCTAGGCCAGGTTAGCCAAGGCTAAGTTATGCTAGGTTAGGAAAGGCTAGGTTAGGCTAGGCTAAGCTGGGCTGGGCTAGGTTAGGTTAAGTAAGGTTAGGTTAGTCTAGGTTAGGATGGGTTAGGCTAGGTTAGGTTAGGCTAGACTAGGTTAGGCTAGGTTAAGTTATGCTAACTTAGGTTAGGCTAGCCTAGTCTAGTTTAGGCTAGGCTAGAGTAGGCTCGAGTAGGCTAGGCTATGTTACAACAGGGTAGATTAGTTTAGGTTAGGCTAGGTTAGTCTAGGCTAGAGCAGGTTAGGTTAGGCTAGCTTAGGCCTAGCTAGAATAGGTTAGGCTAGAGTAGGTTAGGCTAAGCTGGGCTACATTAGAGTAGGCTAGGCTACCATAGGCTAGGGTAGACTAGGGTAATCTAGGCTTGGTTAGGCCAGTGTATGCTAGGCTAGATTAAGTTAGGCTAAGGTAAGCTAGGGTAGGTTAGATTATGCTAGGCTAGGGTAGGTTAGGCTAGGGTAGGCTAGGCAAGGCTAATTTAGGCTAGGTTAGGGAAGGCTAGCTTAGGCAAGGTTAGGTTACGTTAGGCTAGGTTAGGCAAGGTTAGGCTAGTCTAGGTTAGGATAGGTTAGGCTATGTTAGGTTAGGTTAGGTTAGACTAGGCTAGGCTATGTTAGGTTAGGCTATGTTAGGTTAGACTACATTAGGTTAGGCTAGAGTAGGCTCAAGTAAGCTAGGTTATGCTACAATATGGTAGGTTAGTTTAGGTTAGGTTATGTGAGTCTAGGCTAGACTAGCTTAGGTTAGGTTAGGTTAGGCTAGAGTAGTCTCGAGTAGGATAGGCTATGCTACAATAGGGCAGGTTAGTTTAGGTTAGGCTATGTTAGTTTAGGCTAGAGTAGGTTAGGTTAGGTTAAGTTAGGTTAGGTTAGGCTAGGTTAGGGCGGGCTAGACTAGGCTACGCTAGACTAGGCTATGTTAGAGTAGGCTAGGTTAGAGTAGTCTAAGCTAGGGTAGACTAGAGTGGGTGAGGCTAGAGTAAGCTAGGCTAGGTTAGGCTAGGCAAGAGTAATCTAGGGTAGAGTAGGCTAGCCTAGGCTTGGCTAGAGTAGAGTAGTCTAGGCTAGGCTAGGCTAGAGTAGGCTAGGCTAGGCTAGAGTAGGCTAGGCTAGGTTATACTAGGAAAGAGTAGGCTAGGTTTGGCTCAGCTAGGTTAGAGTAGGCTAGAGTAGGCTAGAGTGGGTTAGGCTAGGCTGGAGTAGGCTAGAGTAGGCTAGGCTATGCTAGGCTAGGTTAAGCTAGGCTAGAGTAGGTCAAGCTAGGATAGGCCAGAGTAGGCTAGGGTCTAGGCTAGGCTAGGCTATAGTTGGTTAAGCTAGGCTCGACTACAATTGGTTAGGCTACGCTAGAGTAGGTTAGGCTACGTAAGGCTAGGCTAGAGTAGTTTAGGATAGGTTAGGGTAGGTTAGAATAGCTTAGGTTAGGCTAGAGTAGGCTAGACTAGAGTAGGCTAGGCTAGAGTAGGTTTGGCTAGGCTAGGCTAGTTTAGGCTAGGGTAGAGTAGGCTAGGCTATGCTAGTGTAGGCTAGGATAGGGTAGAGTAGTTTAGGCTAGAGTAGATTAGGGTAGGTAAGGCTAGTTTAGGCTAGAATAGATTAGGGTAGGTAAGGCTAGTTAAGGCTAGGCTAGAGTAGGTTAGGGTAGGCTAGAGTAGGGTAGAGTAGATTATGCTACAGTAGGGTAGGTCACGCTAGAGTAGGGTAGGCTAGAGTAGAGGCTAGATTAGGCTAGGGTATAGGAGGCTAGGCTTGGTTAGGTTAGGCTAGAGTAGTCTAGAGCAGGGTAGGCTAGGCTCAATTAGACTAAAGTAGGTTAGATTAGGCTATGGTAGGCTAGGTTAGGATAGGCTAGGTTAGGCAAGGCTATGTTAGGCAAAGTTAGTTTAAGTTAGGCTAGGTTAGGCTAGGCTAGGCTGGGCTAGGTTAGGTTAGGCAAGGTTAGGTCAGGTTAGGTCAGTCTAGGTTAGTCTAGGTTAGTCTAGGTTAGGATAGGTTAGGTTAGGTTAGACTAGACTATGTTACACTAGGTTAGGTTAGGCTAACCTAGGTTAAGCTATCCTAGTCTAAGTTAGGTTAGGTTTGGTTAGGTTAGCATAGGTTAGCTTAGCTTAGGCTAGGCTAGGCTAGAGTAGGGTAGGTTAGGCTAGAGTAGGCTCGAGTAGGTTAGGCTATGCTACAATAAGGTAGATTAGTTTAGGTCAGGCTAGATTAGTCTAGGCTAGAATAGGTTATATTAGGCTAGGTTAGGCCAAACTAGAGTAGGTTAGGGTAGAGTAGGCTAGGTTAAGCTAGGCTACGTTGGAGTAGGTTAGGCTAGTGTAGGCTAGTGTAGGCTAGGGTAGGCTAGAGTAGTATAGGCTCGGTTAGGCTAGAGTAGGCTACGCTAGAGTAAGATAGGCTAGGCTAGGAAAGAGTAAGATAGGGTAGGTTAGATTAGGCGAGGCTACGATAGGTTAGGCTATAATAGATAAGGCAAGGCTAAGTTAGGCTAGGTTAAGAAAGGGTAGGTTACGCAAGGTGAGGTGAGATTAGGCTAGGTTAGGTTAGGCTAGGCCAGGTTAGGTTAGGCTAGACTAGCTTAGGATAGGTTAGGTTACATTAGGTTAGGTTAGGTTAGACTAGGCTAAGATAGGTTAGGTTAGGCTAGGTTAGGCTAGAGTAGGATAGACAAGGTTAGGATAGGCTAGGTTATGCAAGGCTACGTTAGGCAAAGTTAGGTTAAGTTAGGCTAGGTTAGGCTAGGCTAGGCTAGGCTAGGCTAGGCTGGGCTAGGTTAGCTTAGGCAAGGTTAGGTCAAGCTAGGTTAGTCTAGGTTAGGATAGGTTAGGTTAGGCTATCCTAGTCTAAGTTAGGTTAGGTTTGGTTAGGTTAGCATAGGTTAGCTTAGCTTAGGCTAGGTTAGGCAAGGCTAGGTTAGGCAAGGCTATGTTAGGCAAAGTTAGGATAAGTTAGGCTAGGTTAGGTTAGGTTAGGCTAGGCTAGGCTAGGCTAGGCTAGGCTGGGCTAGGTTAGGTTAGGCAAGGTTAGGTCAGGCTAGCTTAGTCTATGTTAGGATAGGTTAGGTTAGGTCAGGCTAGACTATGTTACACTAGGTTAGGTTAGGCTAACTTATGTTAGGTTATCCTAGTCTAAGTTAGGTTAGGTTTGGTTAGGTTAGCATGGGTTATCTTAGCTTAGGCTAGGCTAGGCTAGAGTAGGGTAGGTTAGGCTATGCTACAATAGGGTAGATTAGTTTAGGTCAGGCTAGGTTAGTCTAGGCTAGAGTAGGTTATATTAGGCTAGGTTAGGCCAGGCTAGAGTAGGTTAGGATGGAGTAGGCTAGGTTAAGTTAGGCTAGGTTAGAGTAAGTTAGGCTAGGGTAGGCTAGAGTAGTCTAGGCTCGGTTAGGCTAGAGTAGGCTAGGCTAGAGTAAGTTAGGCTAGGCTAGGAAATAGTAAGATAGGGTAGGTTAGATTAGGCGAGGCTATGATAGGTTAGGCTATAATAGATTAGGCAAGGCTAAGTTAAGGTAGGTTACGCAAGGTGAGGTGAGATTAGGCTAGGTTAGGTTAGGTTAGGTTAGGCTAGGCCAGGTTAGGCTAGGCAAGGTTAGGCTAGTCTAGATTAGGATAAGTTAGATTACGTTAGGTTAGACTAGGCTAAGCTAGGTTGGGTTAGACTACGTTAGGTTAGGCTAGGTTAGGCTAGAGTAGGCTCGAGTAGGCTAGGCTATGCTATAGTAGGGTAGGTTAGTTTAGGTTAGGTTAGGTCAGTCTAGGCTAGAGTAGGTTAGGTCAGTCTAGGCTAGAGTAGGTTAGGTTAGGTTAGGCTAGAGTAGTCTCAAGTAGGCTAGGCTATACTACAGTAGGGTTAGTTTGCATTAGGCTAGGTCAGTCTAGGCTAGAGTAGGTTAGGTTAGGCTAGGTTAGGCTAAGTTAGGGTGGGCTGGAGTAGGCTAGGCCAGGTTAGCCAAGGCCAAGTTAGGCTAGGTTAGGCAAGTCTAGTTTAGGCTAGGCTAAGCTGGGTTGGGCTAGGTTAGGTTAAGCAAAGTTAGGTTAGTCTAGGTTAGGATGGGTTAGGCTAGGTTAGGTTAGGCTAGACTAGGTTAGGCTAGGTTAGGTTAGGCTAGCCTAGTCTAGTTTAGGCTAGGTTAGGTTAGGGTAGGTTAGTTTAGGTTAGGCTAGGCTAGGCTAGAGTAGGCTCGAGTAGGCTAGGCTATGCTACAATAAGGTAGATTAGTTTAGGTTAGGCTAGGTTAGTCTAGGCTAGAGCAGGTTAGGTTATGCTAGCTTAGGCCTAGCTAGAATAGGTTAGGCTAGAGTAGGTTAGGCTAAGCTAGGCTACGTTAGAGTAGGCTAGGATACTGTAGGCTAGGCTAGTGTAGGCTAGGGTAGGCTAGAGTAGTCTAGGCTTGGTTAGGCCAGTGTATGTTAGGATAGATTAAGTTAGGTTAAAGTAAGCTAGGGTAGGTTAGATTATCGTAGGCTAGGGTAGGTTAGGCTAGGCTAGGCTAGGCTAGGCTAATATAGAGTAGACTAAGGTGAAATAGAGTAAATTAGCCTAGGCTACTAAAGAATAGACTAAGGTAAGCTAGACTAGGGTAGGGTAGGATAGGCTAGGCAAGGCTAGGTCAGGCTAGGTTAGGTTAGGTTAGGATAGGTTAGGGCATATTAAGTTAGGTTAGGTTAGGTTAGGCTAAGTTGGGCTAGGCTAGCTTAGGTTAGGCTAAGCTAGGTTAGGCTAGGCTAACTTAGCTTAGCTTAGCTTAGGTTAGGTTAGGCTAGGCTAGGCTAGGGTAGGATTTATTCGTTATCTCTCATGGTCTAGGTTTGTCTAAAGTCTGCAATTGCAACAAAGTTCTATGTCAATATTTGCATATCTGTACACAGTTTCATCTCAGCAAAAGAGCGTATACACGCAAGTTCCGTTCTTTCAAGTAGTGTATACAAAAGAAAGGCTTGATGTTCAGAGATGAATGATCTATCAGATTAGTATTACTGATTTATTGCTGCTGCTATTTTACTGTTGTCTGTCAATGAAGTATTCTGAGATCTGAATGTAAATCTAAATGCATAAGGAGGTTGATATTTGATTGATTGTATAAGTAAGAAGAAGTGTTTTATGTTGCCTGCCTGTGTAAAGTTTTGTAAGTTGACAATAGATGTTTAGTATACTGTTGGTTGATATAGTTTGTGATTTAGATATTTTATGATTTAGAATCTTTAGAGGTATACACTGGTTGGATTGAAGGAAGTAGCATATACATGCAGGTTTTCTTCATTGAAGTAGCATATATAGTCTGACACATGAATTTTTGAGGTTTCAATTGGTTTTGAATGTTGATGTAGGTTTCTGGGTTCAACACTGTGTTCTGATGATAGTGATATGATTGTTTCAGATTAATTGCATGTTGGTTGATGAAGTTTGAGTTTCTAAATTTCTGATAGGCTATTGATGAATCAAAGTCTTCATATGTTTTGATATGTGCCACGAGCATCCAGTCTGAACATTCATGAAACGTGGTCCGTGGTGGAAGAGTGGAGATTTTGTGTAGGCTAATGCCTATGTACTAGTAAACATATTGGCTAATATAAGAGCTACGGGGTTGTAGCTCCCTTCCAGTAGAAGCTGGAGAATGAGAGAAGGTTGCAGCCTTCTATAGGTAGAAGCCTATGTACTCGTATGAGTCTGCACTAGTACAAGATTGTAAATAGATTTTCTTATTATTAAAAGAAGACAGAGACGACAACAGTAGGTGGTTTTCAACCACATTGGGTTTCCACCTTAATCTTGGTGTTCATGTGTGTTTCTTATATGTGATGGTTTGTTTTATTATTACTACATATGGTTACTATTTATATGGTTAAAGAAGTACTCATGCACTAATTAAAGATCAACATATGATGAATTGACTGAATCATAAGTCTGTTGGATATACGTTGGTTGCCTTAAATATAGTTGCATGTACACGTGAGTTGCCCTCAATGAAGTAGCGTATATAAATTTGACTATGGAAATGAAAAATTTATAGATTTGATAATACTGATTCACCCCCTCCTCTCAGTATTATTTCCAACAATTGGTATTAGAACAGGGCCTTCAGAAGAAGCTTGATCACTTGAAGGAAGATCCATCAATATGAATAATCACAAAAGCATGGGATCCATCAGACCGCCAATCATCGATGGGAACAAATTTGTTTATTGGAAAATAAGAACCACAACCTATCTACAATCTCTTGGAACAGATGTCTAGGAAATTGTGGAAGGAGGATATAATTTTCCAACAACAATTCCTACAAACACATTAGGTAAAAAGCAATATGGAACCAATGCAAAAGTTGTCAATACTTTATTGGGAATTTTCTCACAATCAGAGTTTGTCAAAGTCATGCAACTCAAGTCAGCCAAAGAGATATGGGACAAAATCGTTCAGAGCTATGAAGGAGACTCTCAGGTAAAAAATTCTAAGCTTCAAACTCTCAGAATTCAGCATGAAACTCTTAAGATGCATAGTGATGAGAGTATAGCTAGTTACTTCTTATTTATAGATGAGGTTGTTAATTGTATGAAGAACCTGGGTGAAGAAATAAAGGAAGTTACCTTAGTTGGGAAAATTTTGAGATCCCTGTCTGCTAAATTTGAATCAAAAGTGTCTACCATAGAAGAAAAACAAGATATACAGAATATTGTTATGACACAGCTTCACAAAATCCTAACTGCTTTTGAGATGAGAAAAGGAGGTCCATCAGATATGAGAGAAGCCACATTTAAAGCTTCAGCAAAAGGAAAAGAGAAGGAAGAACACAATGAATTAGGACAACTTTCAGAAGAAGAAGATGAGGTAAATTTTATCAAAAAGCTTCAATGGGATTTTGGAAGGTTCAAAGATAAGCTACCTTTCAAATGCTTTGCTTGTCGTAGAGTCAGTCATTATGCTGCCAGATGTCCTCTTAAAGATAAATATGAAAAAGGAAAGGAATATGCAAAAGGGAATAGGAAACAAGTTGTGAATAGGAGGAGTTACTATACTCATGAAGATAGTGATGGTTTATCTAATAGTGATGAAGATGAAACTGGATAAGATTACAGACTTCTCATGGCTTATGATGGATTTTGGGATAATTTAGAAGAGGATAGTGATGGTTTATTTAATACTGATGATTATAGACTTCTCATGGCTTATGACAATGATGATTTTTGGGATGCTTTAGAAGAGGAAAACTTTCATGAAGAAATATCTAAACTCAAAATCTGTTTAGAAGAAAATAATATGATCATAGATACCTTGACATACCAACTTGCTGAAAAAGAAAAACACAGTGAAAAACTAGAATGTGAAATTGTGGATCTAAGAAAGGATCTTGAGAAAAAAAAATCTCTCAATCTTAGATTTGCTAAAGGATCATAAAATTTAAATGAAATTATCAAAGTCCAGCATTCTCCTTTGATTAAGACAGGTCTTGGATATACTGAAGAAGCATCTCAATCACAGAAGTCGTCAACCTCCACCAAAAGTTATCTTGATGTAGCAAAGACCAATGAAGAATATGACAATCGTCAACAAAAGCATAAACCTGATCACTGATAAATCATACTCAATTTGCTCCAAGGATGAATATCAATAGAAGCCACAAATAACCTCAGGCAAATCATACTCAATTTGCTCCAAAGATGAATATCAATAGAAACTACAATCAATAGGTAAATAGATTTGATAGGCGCGGAGAGTTCTTTAATGGGCAATGTTTTTAATGTCATAATTTTTGGCACAAACCTACTCAATGTGTTCCTTACAAAACCATCATGACTGGAGAAGCATGAAATCAAAGGAATGTAACAAGAATCAAGAGAAGTTCCTATAATAACTTTTATCCTCTTGAAAATGAAATAGAATGATCAATCTGTAACAACTTTGGTCATGAAGAATCTGAATGCAAGAGAAAATTTCGGCAAACACCTAAAAAGAAGCAAACACCATTAAATCCCCAGATATGAATAAGGAAATAATCTCAAACAGAAAGATGTGGTATAGCCTTGTATGCAGAAGGACAAGAAAATCAATGGTACGTCGATAGTGGATGCTCCAAACACATGACAGGTGACAAAGAGAAACTTCACTCATATAATGCCTTAGAAAAATAAAAGAATGTCTCGTTTGGAAATGGCACTCCAGCTATCATAAAAGGTAAAGGTTTTGTTTTCTTGAAAGAAAAGTTTAAACATGGAAATGTTAAGTATGTAGATGGTTTAAAGCATAACCTATTGAGTGTTAGTCAAATGTGTGATCAAGGAAATGAAGTGGTGTTTCGATCAAACGGATGTGTTGTTCATGAGCTTGATACAGGAGAGACTGTGATCAAAGGTACAAGAACTCCAAACAACTTATACATACTCAAAGGAGGACAAGAACAGTGTTATGTAAGCAAAAATGATGAAAGCTGGCTATGGCATAGAAGATTGGGGCATCTAAACTTTTCTCAAGTAAGAAAAGTATGCAGACTCAAGGTTGTTCGTGATCTTCCAGATATCAGCATCCCAGAAAATACAATATGCAAACCATGTCAAAGCGGTAAGCAAACCAGAGTTCACTTCATGGAAAAAGAAGGGTCAGCTAATAAGCATCTTGAACTTATCCATACTGATTTATGTGGACCAACAAGGAAAAAGTCACCTCGTGGAGAAGAATGCATTATTTTGTTCATTGATGATTTTTCTAGAATGTGTTGGATAAGTATTCTAAAGCATAAATATGAAGTATTTGAAAAGTTCCAAGCCTTCAAAGCTTTGCTTGATATTGAATCAGATCAAAAAATCAAATGCCTCAGATCTAATCAAGGAGGGGAATTTATATCGGATGAATTCTTTGACTTTTGTGAACAACATGGAATAAAAGGGGAATTCTCCTCTGCGAGAACACCTCAGTGAAATGGTGTAGTAGAAAGGATGAATAGAATAGTTCAAAAAATAGCTCGAGCCATGCTAGATGAATCTGGAACTCCTGCAACCTTCTGGGGTGAAGCTACATTTGTTGCCGTGATTATTTTCAACAAAGCAAATGTTCGGGTAAATAGCACTCAAACTCCACATGAAATTTGGTATGGTAAGACTCCTACTGTAAAATACTTTAAAGTTTTTGGAAGCAAATGTTTTATCAAAAGGATTGATGAAAAAATTGGTAAGTTTGAACCCATAACAGATGAAGGTATTCTTCTTGGTTATTCTTCCATAAGTAAAGATATAAATGTTATAATAAAATACTTAGGAAAATTGTTGAAAGCATTGATGTTGTAGTTTATGAATCATGTAGAAATCCAAAACAAATAAAATCAACAGAAGATTATGACAATGAGGAAAATGGGGATTAATTTTCCACATCAAATCAAAACTATATTGAAGAAGAAACCAATGGAGCACCAGAAGAAGATATAATGGTAGAAGACAAGACTCTGTCTAGGTATGTTCAAAAAAATCATCCAGAAACTTAAATTTTAGGGGAAAAGGAGGCTAGTGTACAGACAAGAAGAACTATTATGGGGACCTCAAGCTATCTAGCATTACTATCCTCCACTGAACCTCAAAATGTAAATGAAGCGTGGAAAGATGAATGTTGGGTCAAGGCCATGAAGAACTTGAGAAAATTGAAAAAAATTACACTTGGGAATTAGTTCCTAGACCTCATGATAAAAATGTTATAGGAACTAAATGGATATTCAAGAAAAATCAAAATGAAAATGGAGACGTCATTAGAAACAAAGCCATAATTGTTTGTAAAGGGTATGCTCAATAGGAAGGTATATATTTTGAAGGAACTTTTGCACCTATTGCCAGACTTGAATCCATAAGAATGTTTCTTGCTCTTTCTAGTTTTCGGAAATTCAAAGTGTACCAAATGGATGTAAAATTAACCTTCCTTGATGGAGATTTAGAAGAAGTTTATATTGAATAGACAGAACGATTCATTCTTGGAAATGATGAAAAACTTGTATGTAGACTCAAAAAGGCTCTCTATGGTCTAAAATAGGCTCCAAGGGCTTGGTATTACCACCTTGACAAATATCTACACCAACAAGGTCTTACAAAAGGTTTTGTAGATAGAAATTTATATACAAAGATTGAAAATGATAAGTTTCTAATTATTATTCTTTATGTTGATGATATCATTTTTGGTAGCAAAGAAGAATCCATGAGTTAGAGTTTTGCTTCAGTAATGCATCAAGAATTTGAAATGTCCTTGCTTAGTGAACTTACCTATTTTCTTCATCTACAAGTTCAGCAAACTAAAGATGGTATTTTTCTGTCACAAACCAAATATCTCAAGCAGATCTTGAAAAAGTACGGAATGGAAGATTCTAAACCTATATGTACTCTAATGGTAACAAGATGCAGTCTCAACTCAAATGATGAATCAGTAGCAGTACAACAGATCCATGATTGGCAGTCTGCTTTATCGAATAGGTACCTGACCTGACATTATGCATGCAGTAGGAATAGTTGGAAGCTTCCAAGAAAATCCAAAGGAATCACACGTTCAGGCAATCAAAGGAATTTTCAAATATCTTCAAGGAACTCAGGACTTTGGACTATGGTATCCTAGAGATGCAGATCTCACTCTTCATGCATATACAAATGCAGATTGGATAGGAAGTGTTGATGATAGAAAAAGCACTAGTGGTGGTGCATTCTATATGGGTTCTAGTTTAGTGTCTTCGTTCAGCAAGAAACAAAGTTCAATTTCTTTATCTACAGCTAAAGCAAAATATGTGGCTGTTGCATCTTGCTGCACACAACTACTTTCGATGATGAAAACTTTGCAAGACATTCATATCACATGTACTCCACCCATCTCCATTCTATGTGATATTACAAGTGCCATCAATATTTCAAGGAATCCAATCATGCACTCCAAGACCAAGCACATACCCATCAAGTACCATTTTCTATGAGAACAAGTGCTTGAATAAAAGGTCAAATTGGAGTATGTCCCCTACAAAGAACAGGTTGTTGATATATTCACTAAACCACTACCCAGAGAAACATTTGAATATCTTAGACAAGAAGCATATATGTTTTTCTGACAGAAAAATAGTGTGTCGGACTCTTATATGGGTTCTCTATCTAATGTTGAGGATTACAGTCTAACGATATGCTTTGTTCATCAATATTTATTTGATTGACAAATATGCCTTGATTAATGACTTGTTAAAAATGCACAGGTAGCACAGGTTCAGGGGGAGCATTAGGCTTCACACACATTTTGCATTATTGGCATTATGGTTGTTGATTCCAGCTATGGCTACAAATATTTATACTATTTTTTGCTTAAGTCATGTTTAAGTCTAGGGTGTGATATGGCTTCTCATACATTTGATTGAGTCTTATTGGACAATGATGTAATTTGTATCTCCACTTGGCATGGGATGGATGATGTGATATTTATTGTATTTCTATCATGTATAAACAATCGGTATATCCCCACTTGGTTGGGTGGATGAGTCAAATTTGGTATATCCCCACTTGATTGGGAGATTGATGTGTGTATGAGTCACTGGTGATAGCAAGGTCACACTCACATAGTTGAGTTATAGAGTCATGTTATTCTTTTGGAAAATATTTTTTCAGACACTGCATGTGCTCAGGGGGAGCATGGTAGGTTAGTGCATCACATAATGTACAATGACATCAGAACATGCACAAAAAGAGAATTTAATTAGAGAATTCAACATGTGCCTAGGGGGAGCATGATCATTTTCAGTTGTTCAGATATGAAGAGTATCCTGGTTTTCCCTTTGCCCTTGATGTCAAAGGGGGAGAGAATTTTGGTGTTGCTTGTTATCTATAATAGTTTCTACAGCTTGCAGAAATCAACACCATCATGGTTGCCATCAAGTCCAAAGGGGGAGATTGTTGGCATTATGATACAAGTGTTGTCCTTGATGGCAACTCACTCATAGGTCAATTTAGTTTTGGTAAAAGGCAACTCATAATAAAATAGGTATATTAAGGGGTTACATGGCAATGGTAATCAAAACATCAGATCTAGCCTCAACCAATATCGAATCATTTAAGAATAAGTCATTTCAAGTCTCATGATCCTGTTACCGTTTGTAATACGTGAATATCTGGCATCGTTCCCAATGAGGAAGGATTGATTCCCACACTGGTTCGGACACGATCTCGTGCTTCTCCTTTAAGAGGAGCTTTCCCAGAG
>APFE030122092.1:0-12433 GCA_000404065.3 Pinus taeda | reverse complement strand
AGGAATAGTTAAGTCAACTTGGTCTAGTATAGAGTTAGGTTAGAGTTAGGTAAAGTGTGTTTCTTTACCGTTGTACATTTTGTAACTTACAATCCGACGGTCACGATATGTAGTGATCCGGGTTCATTCTCTCCTCGGTATTACCGACACTTGATCCGTGGCTTGACACCCGATTGGTCCATGAATCCTATTTAAAGTGCATGGAGGGTCATTTGTAGGTTCACCGTGCATGAGAGAAGCTTATGTAAATTTTCATTCTTTTATTAATAAATTGCCTGTAGTAGCCACGTTGGCGCAGGCCGTGGACTGTGTCCCTCTCTGAGGGTTTTAACCACGTCAAAATACTGGTGTATTGATCTGTGATCTGTTTGTGAGCGGTGTCCTTCTGGTGTTCTGTCTGAGGAACTTATACTGTAAATTCCTACATATTGATCACCTTGTATTAAGTCCTAGAATATTAACTCACTAGCTTTAAGCTAGCTGAACCTTAGACACCTTTTAGGGTCCAACCCCCTTATACTGGTGTATTGATCTGTGATCTGTTTGTGAGCGGTGTCCTTCTGGTGTTCTGTCTGAGGAACTTATACTGTAAATTCCTACATATTGATCACCTTGTATTAAGTCCTAGAATATTAACTCACTAGCTTTAAGCTAGCTGAACCTTAGACACCTTTTAGGGTCCAACCCCCTTGGCTCCACTAGGAGTAAGCCTAAACAAAGGAGTTGAGAATTGAGTGATAGCTTCAACTCAAAACTTGCCCCCCAAAGCCACACCGAGTGGAGTTAAGGATTTTCTCCACGATAATCCTAAGTGTGGGTTAAGGCGGCAACAGGATCAAAATTCAAAACAAAGTGTAAAATGGAATTGAAATAAGTCTAAATAGTATAAACTGTTTCTAAATATTTACTTATGTCATGTTAGTTTGGAGCATATTATCCTGTACTCTACCTTTGTGTTTGAAGCATTACAACAATGTCAAAAGAAATATGACCCAAAGTCGATGGGGTGACACATGTTAGATTTTACACAAACCCAACACCCAGTATTTAATTCCAAGCAAAAAATTATTGAACAAACACACAGCTAGATTCCTAATGGAAATATTTAGCAGAAGCAAACTACAATCTGAATCACATGAACAATAAACAGATTTATGCCCAACAAATCAGTTCATCATTAATAAAACTCAGAGTTTACTTGAGCTCCCGTCCTGGGATAATGGCCCAACTGAGAAAATGCATATTACAATACTCTAGATCTAATCCAGCATATTTTCTTTCTCTTGCAAATCTGCATCTCCAGCCCTTTTGCACTCTCTTGGACCCAGCAAATTCTCACTAAGATACTACTCTCAACCTTGTGTTGTTATTTTGTCTTTGTCTCAACCCTTAGGGTCAATGTATAACTTTTCTAAGCTAAGATAGATAACCCAAATTAACTTGTCAAGTTAATTGAAGATGAGTTACTTTAGTTAACTTTCTTATCTTTAGCTTTCTTTACTTTAACTCAAATACCAATATTAAATTTAGTCTACATTACATGCATATCTCATGCACATGCAACTAATCCACATGCATGCAACTCCCTTGCATACTCCGCATGTTGCATGCAACTCACTTGTATGTCTTTCATGTTGCATGCAAGCTCCTAAAGAGGCAAAACAAAGTCCTTCTAGTCAAGACACATGGCTAGAATTACATGCCTAAGCTACAAAAATCAACAACACGCAAATTATAGGGATGGATTTCCTATACCAAATCATCACTGGAGGTCATTTAAAAAGTAGAAAAATAAAGCTCCCTCAAGGAAGCTCGCTTGGCAAGCCCATGAAACTTTATGGCAAATGTAAGTACAGGGTCCCGTGTTCAAATCCCCCAAAATGTCTAACCTATGACAACATGTAAGAGGCAATGCAAATCCACCTAGGTGTTATAGTGGTAGTGGTTGGAATCAACCTCGTGTAATGCAAGTACAAGACAGGCCCAGTTGTCTATTCCTCTAACCAAAAAAAAAACAGGAGAAAAAATAAAATCTAAAATGGTTCAACCCTCACATTATAATAGCTTATAGGACTAAACCTTTTATT
Organism: Pinus taeda; assembly: GCA_000404065.3. NCBI lineage: Eukaryota > Viridiplantae > Streptophyta > Pinopsida > Pinales > Pinaceae > Pinus > Pinus taeda. The sequence continues at coordinate 10,346 of APFE030122092.1, read as the reverse complement.
TAGGTAACCTATAGGAAGGTTGGAAGGTTTCTTAATTGATTGACATGTGATTAACTGAAGGAGATGAGACAACCTTAGAAAAGCTTTCTATAACATAGAAGATGCTTAATTTGCTTGTTACTATGCATCCTATCTCTTTTTTGCACATTATGAAGTGAAACATTGCCAATGAATGGAACCACTTCATCACAACCTGTAACGGAAATTTCTTTCAAGTTTGTCTATTTATGAAACTTCGTGGTCTTTGTGTTCTTATCTCAAACTTGTACTTATTGAATCAACCTAGGAGTAGTGTTGCAAACCACATGCAGTCTCAAAACCCTCCCTGTTGGATCAGTCTAGGAGTGGCTCAACTATTAAAGTGGGCTATTCAAGTTGGTTGCCTACATAAATTTACAACACTCCAAGGTCATGGATATAAAATCCTTTAACCATGCATACAATACTTTTTGATGCTTCACCAACCATTGTGTTATAAATATATGTTCTTAATTGTTACAATTTGTCATTACTTAAGATGTTACAAACAGAGATATGGCAGCCTTTTGTGGCTTTGCTCAATGATCACTCATACTTCCATGGTTGTCGTGCATGTCAACTACTTAGAGTAGACAAAGTTTAGTATTTTTGTTTCTACCTATGTAACCTTGTAGCATTGTTTCTAGATGATGACAGTGTCAGGATTTACAAACTCAAGCCAATTACATATGCCTCTTAATAAGAAAATATAGTTAAACTCTCGCTTACGAGAAATTGATGAAATGAATTCCCCAAAAAATGCAGAGGAAGCAAACAAAACCAAGTATAGTGGAAACACACCTCAGCGCCAATCTTGAACCATATCTCTTTCCCTCGAATATCTAAAAACAGCAGACATATGAAATAAAAATTATCAAATGATATGCCTATGAATGCAAATTTTGCATGGTAGTACAACCCATAGCCTTAGATTACAATGTATATAATATTGAGTGCATTATGGTAGTGCAATGAAAATACCTTTAACATTGTGCTGATTATGACACAAAGGGCAAGATGCAGATGACAGATTATCAAAATACAGAAGGGTCCCACAGAGATTGCAAAATAAATAATCATCTACATGTGACCTGGCCATGATACAGAGTTAAGGCCTACAAGTGACACAATAAATCCTTAATTAGTTGACAGCATAAGAAAAATACATTTCTGCTAAAACAGTAATAATAATACTTATTTTCATGTACAGAAAAACATGTTGGAACACAACTCCCAGTGTTTGAAAGTCCCTAGACAATTAATGCTGCATTATTATGTTAGTTGATATGGCCATAAACATTAGTAAAGTTCAGTGGGTTTATCTTATATGTTCACATGGAAACCATATATAATTATATTCAATGAATGTAATTAGGAATGTTTTTCATTCAGGTTTATGACAATGAGGGAAAAATTATATGATATAACCTTGATTTATTTAAATCTTTTGAATATGATACTGAAAGTATGTCTAGCATATAGCCCCAAGGCATAGCTCCAAATGATATGATGCTTTGAGTGAAGTCCACAAAGGTCTTGCAATCCATTCCCACAGGGTCCTTTAAAGTTACCAATGACCTCTCTAGTCAACAATGGATTTGCCATCCATGCAGAAATTCCACAGACGATGGGGAAGATTCTCTGTGCAGGTGTTTCTTCAGAAAAAAATGTCTGGAATATGATTTTGTTTGAATATAAATTAGTCTAAAACCATTAGAGGAACAAGATTGTTTAGATTTGAGGCTTTTGCGATCTGAGTTCTGTCGGAAAGTTGCTTCCAGATCCATCACATGGGACTTTGGAGTTATTGACGTTTTGAACTTGCTCATGAGGTTTATCATCAGAACGACGATGTGAAAAATCTGACCATGCCAAAAAAGTAATAAATAAGAGGGGAGGAGGGCAAGGGAGAAAAAGAGCCGACACAATGGAAGAACCCTAGGCCAATAAAAATACAAACAAGGAGAAAACAAAATCAGAATTATTAGAGTATTATTATTATTAGGAAAGAATCTAATATTAATATTTATTACTAATTGTACTATGCTAAATACCTAAAATTAATATAAATGCTTTATAGTTTAGATATAACATGACCAATACCCAATTACTTATAACTTTAATATTACTAATATATACTAAGTCTTAATATAACGTTACTCATTTTAATATTAATATTAACTTAATAGTAATACTTAATGTTCATATCAATATTAATATTCATGCTTATTAATACATAATAATCTATACAATACTTATTAAGTATAATATACATATTAATATTAACATGAATACTTATTAATAAATATTTAATGTTTAATACTTAGTTATACTAGTGTTCCAAACTTAATATAACCTAATATACTAATATATTCAAACTATTAATATTACTATTACTCATTAATATTAATATTAATATCAATACTAATTAATACCTGTACTATACTTATGACCTAATATTAATGCATATATTTAATATTAAATACAAAGGCCCGTCTCCTTGAAAATTATAAAATGGAGGATAAGGAATGATTAAGCAAAAAGAGAAACTAAGAAGAAGAGAAGAAGGAAGCAGGAAAATAGTGGAAGGAAACAAAAAGAAGACAAACAAAAGAGAGGGAAGGATTAGTCGGAGACAGCCCAGGAGGTGAGAGTACGAATACAATTTTCATTAGTTTTCCACCCATCATCTCTTTTAAGGTTTTTAGGGTGTGTCCCTATTTCAATTGCTTCCCTGAATTTTCTATGGCGATACTGGTCAACTTTGTCCAGGGTACTAGCATTTTCGATGTAAATGTATGTTTTGTTTTCGAAGAGTGTTCAGTCAAAGTTGAGGAGCGGGAGCAATTGTGTTTGATGTCAGCAGAGTGTTCATGAATTCTAATCTTTATGAAGCAACCAGTTTATCCCACAGAATTTACCGCATGAGCAAGGGATCAAGTATACACCTTTCTAATTGGTGGGATCAATGGGATCTTTGATAAATATGAGGTGGTTGCAAATAGTATTAGTAGGTTCAAAGGTAGTAATGATGTTCTTCTTCTTCAGGATGTGGTAGAGTTTGAGAGTTATTCCTTGAATGTAGGGCAGACAGACCACATTGCTAATATCCTTTTTTGATTTAGGTCCCTTCCTGGCATTCCCGAAGGCTCTAATTCCTTGGTGCCTAGTGTAACCATTTTTCTTGAAAACTTCAAGGAGATCGGCCTCTTCAATTTCCAAATGGTCATTGCAGAAATTCTCGGGGACCCAGTTGCTAAAATGTTAAGAACCCTGAGTTTCTAGGTGGAATGATGGTAGGAATTAGCATAGAGGTACTGCTCTGTGTGAATCTGTTTGCAATAAACGTGGTGGGAGATGGAACCATCACGATTCCTTTCAACAAGAATATCAAGAAAGGGAAGGCGACTGTCAACATCAACTTCCATAGTAAATTTGATAAAATCGGACTGATTATTGAGGTGTTGCCTGAAGATTTCCAATTTCTCACATCCATGGGGCAAAATGATAAAAACATGTCATTAACAAATCTCTTCCAAAGTTTAGGTTTCAAAGTAGCAGAATCTAACGTTGAATGGTGTTGTCATTGATGTCAATCCTCCTTGGAAGCAGTAAAGGAAAGCCTTAATTTATCTTGAACGCTTTTAATCTACATCAGTTGATTGCATTGACTGGAAGTACCAATGGACAAGAAGCCCTGGAAGAAAGGAAAGGGTGTCAAAGTCCAGATGCCTCACATTTGATGAGGAAATTGAATGAGAAGAATCATGAGTTTGTTGGCAAGACCATAACAGGTTGATTGAAATCGTCATGTTGTTTCTAACAGTAATAGCACGCCACGTAACTCCTCACTGTTGAGGAGATATGCCATCTTAAAGTTGAAGATGGCCCCAAAGTTTGGTCAAGGTGCCCCAAACAAATTGAAAAACAGCTCTATGATTGGTCCAACTTTAACATTAAAAATTCATAAGAATATATGACGCTACATTGACCTAATTAGCCCTCCAAAAGAGGATTTTTCTTCATTGTAGAATCGGTTTCACAAGTTGAGTTAAGGTCGGCCTTGCATCAATTTGGATTTATGAATTTAAATCGTTTATTTAAAGGTCAGGTCAGCTCCAATATTTAAGGGATGTTTAGGACAAGTCACCCCACCTCTTCATTCCCCTTCGTCTTGTATATATGGGGCATTTGATTTCCCTTCTATGGTATCAATTTTTCACACTCATCTCAAGCAATTTTCATCTAATATCTTTGAGGCCAGGGTAGAAGGAAGATCAGTAGAAGAGGTTGAGCTTCTTCAAGGTTTGTTGCTTTAAGTGCTTATAAGTGATCTGTCTCATGCACAAGTGTTGGTAAAGAAAGATCTGAGGACGAGTTTGTATTCTACTATATAAGGAAAGAAAATGCCTGTTCTGAGGCTAACCTCAGCTTGTTCTGAGGCTAACCTTGGCCTGGTCTGAGGCCTTTCCAGAGGCCTATTTCGGCTTTCTCTGAGACTAGTCATCGGCCCCCCTTCCTAAAGCATATTTCGGCCCTCTTGAGGCCTATCTAAGGCACTACCATGACCAAATCTGAGGCTAATCTCGGCCCTGTAAGGCAGGATTCCTGAGGCCCTTTTTGGCCTTTCTGTGGCAAGAATTCAATCATCCTTGAGACTGTTTGAAGACGAGACTGAGACTGCTTCTTAGGGGAATTCTGAAGCTGAATTTGTAAGACAAAGACCTGTTGAAAACGAGCTCCAAGTTGTTCATCATGATCCAATGTTTGATAGCATTTAAAGCCTAATTAGGGCCATAGTAGCAAGCCATCAGACCACAGTCAAGAGGCCTGTTTAAGCCGTGCCTTAGTGCAAAAGTGAGGCCTAATTAGGCCGAGTCTCAGTGAAGAAAGATTAGTCTTGTTAGTTGCAGAAGACGTGATCATTAAGAGGTTGATCTAGTCCCACTTTGGCAGCATAAAGAACGTCTTCTTAGGGCACAAAAGAAGGTCTAATAAAGCAGCTTTTTAAAGCATTGAAAAGGTTGTTTTAGGGCCTGGTTAAGCAGTATTTGAAGTACTGATTAGGACCTTGGTTAAGCCACAGTCAGGACAGAATTAAAGAAAAAAAATTACCTGAACTCAGGTGACTGATTCTCGTTGATAATGTGCAGACTTGTGCAATCTGGTAAGGTGTAATTGATCCCTGCTTCCAAGTCTCTGCTTGGGGCTGAAGAATGCAACAGAGTACAAGTTGTTTGGGTAAGTCAATTAGTTAAAAATGGTCAACTAAGGTCAAATTCCACTATAGACAGCTCCTTTGTATGAGATGATGATGACATTAGATTCCTCTTCTCGAGAGGACCAATTTTGACCTAAGGCACGATGGATTCTGACAAGCAGAAATGTATTTTTGAAATCAAGCCCACAATGTTGATTTTTGTCAAGGTCGGCCCCACAGTCATATAGGCTCATGAAACCCAAGAGACATGACCTTTGACCCACATTGACTTGTATAAATATAAGAAGAGTTCACTCCATTTTGGCATCATCACACACATGATTTTCTGTTTCCTCTCATGATGGACTAGTCACTAGACTTTCTTTGGGCAGCTATCTCTCTCCCACACGTGCGAACTTTTGGAGGACGAATTTCCTGTGATTTTTCTGTGGTTTCTGCGGTTGACTTTTCTAGAACACAGAGCAGCGTTGACCAGGCACTTTGACCAACTGTTTGACTGTGATTTTCATGGATTATTACTCTGCCGGCTAGACCGCACTTGTGGGCACAGGAACCGAGGTAAACTGAGGTGTTTTACCTGTGTTGACCTCAGGTTTGACCACAGACTGTTGACCGAGCTTTGACCAGACTTTTGAAGGCTATGTTGACGACATTATGACTGCCTAGAGAGAGAGAATTTCTTTCTCCTTTGACTGAATAGATTGGGCTGATTTGACTGGGCTGTTGACTGTTGACTGCTGACTGGTTAGGGCAGCTTTGACTGTTGTTGGCTGCTGCATTGACTGTTGTTGACTTCTACAGATGTGACTTTGACTTTTGGACAGTGGATTGGGATCATCTATGGCAAGTCAATCTAGTAACTTTGACTAAAGTATCATTGTACTTATGGATTTCTCTCTTTCTGAACATTTGATATTATCAAGAAGAAAAGATCTCTGGGTTTTGCCTTGGCTTTAAGCCTAAATCATGGTGTCCTCTTGTCTTGGCTTGTCTTCTGCATTTATGGCTATTGTTCTTTCAACAGTTACTGTCATATGATATTGATTAATGTGATTGCTAATGGAAATCTAATGGAATAATAATGGGCTAATGGATTAATAAAGTAACTGTCTTAAGCAAAGAACATGTTATGATAAAATTAACGTGGTATCAGAGCCAGGTTAGGTCAAGCCCAAGCAAGAGTAGGAATCCAATCACAAGAGATGTCAAGTTTCCCTGAAGTCAAGATGAAGCAGTGGACTGTTAATGCATTTGAAGTATCTTCTTGCAAGCCCTAGAAAACATGAGAGGTCTCAAAAAATAATGCAAGTCTGGTTATATGCAAGCGCTGGGTTAAATAGCTCATGAAGGCCATTAATCAAATCTGAAGATGCCAAAGTCCTCCTTCAGCAGTTAAACTACCTATCATGATAAGAAGTCTATGAAGAGTTTTTTTAAGAATTTGTTGATTTGAGTCCAGTCCTCTGCTTTGTTAAAGCAGCCAGCAGTATGTTGTTAGAAAAATATTATATATGATAGAGAAATGCAAGACATATAATATGCGAAAAAACACAAACACATAAAGCCAGAGAGACAAATATACATGGTTCACCCAGTTTGGGCTACGTCCACCTCGAACAACGAGTCCTTCCTTTCTATTATCCAGCAAAAATGAAGAGACACGACCTACAGCAGATCCGCTACAATATCCCCTGTTTTCTCTCACAGTCTCACCTCTCTGTATCTTGCTCTGAGAATACACATATATTCCACAGCCTCAATACAATACCCTCATACAAAGAGAGGGGTTGCTTTCTAGGGCAAAAAACCCTAAACCAAACATAAATTCTACCGTCAAATCGTCCGCCTAAATGAATGGCCCAGATTGACTAGAAATTACTATACTTTTACAAGGCAATTTTACATCTATTTTTAGCTTCGGGGGCGCTACCCCCAAAACCCCCGCCGAGGAACCGCTGGCCCCCGAAACCCCCGCCGGGAAACGCTGGCCCGACCCCCAGTCGGGAGGGATAACCCATACCGACATCCCTCCCCCTTGCGCCCCCACCCCCGTCGGGGAACCGCTGGCCCCGAAACCCCGCCAGGGAACCGCTGGCCCCCGGACCCCCCAGTCGGGAGGGATAACCCTGTACCGCCTCACCCCCTCCCCTCCGAACCCCCACGGGGGGGGCAAGTCCCCCCTGCACCCCCCCACATGGAAGGGTGTACAATCTTCCTGGGGTATACATCCGGCTGAAACAAAGACCTCTAAATTAGGATGATAATCATGCTCCACACCCAACAATCTCTCACTTGGAGAATGATTGTAGCAACTCCACCGCTGCTTCATTTGCTGGACAATGACTCCTCTTTGAACCTGGTTGTTTCTCATCTTCATCGTCATCCTTGAAGACCAATTGAAACTGAGCATATTCTCAGTTTCTCCCTGGTTACAACTTTTGTTAGCATATCTGCAAGATTCTAGCTAGTGTGTATCTTTTCCAGCTTCAACTCTCCATCTTCCAAAACTAATCGTATGAAATGGTACTTGAGTTGTATGTATTTAGTCCTGAAATGAAATGTTGAGTTCTTTGCAAGATGAATGGCACTTTGGCTATCACTGTACAACGTACTCATATCATGCTTCTTACCCAATTCATCCATAAACCTTTGTAACCAAATCATTTCTTTACTAGCCTCTGTAGCAACAACATACTCTACTTTTGTTGTTGAAAGTGCAACAACACTTTGGATTTTTGAAACCCAACTGGTAGTTGTTCCACCTACAGTAAATACATATCCTGTAGTGCTCCACCAAAGCATAATGCTTGATTTGTGGTACCTCTCAAATATCAGAGAATCCATTTCACTGCCATCCAATGTTCTTTTCCTAGATTGTTCATGTACCTGCTTACAACTCCCACTGCATGTGCAATATCAGGCCTTGTGCAGACCATTGCATACATTAAGCTTCCAACTGTTGATGCATATGGAACTTTAGACATATAATCCATGTCTTCTTCGATCTTTGGGCACATCTCCTTACTAAGTTTGAAATGACTAGCAAAAGGTGTACTAATTGGTTTTACATTGTGCATATTAAATCTTTTCAACACCTTTTGTATGTAATCATTCTGAGACAATGTTAATTTGTGATTTTTCCTGTCTCTAGTTATTCTCATACCAAGGATTTGTTTTACAGCTCCCAAATCCTTCATTGCAAATGAATTTGTCAATTTTCTTTTAAGCACATTTATTTCCTACATATTAGACTCTGCAACAAGCATGTCATCTACATACAATAACAATATAATATCGCTGCCATCATTTTGCTTTTTCAGATAAACACAACGATCATAGTGACATCTAGTATAACCTTGTTCAGACATAAACTAGTCAAATTTTAGATAACACTGTCTTGGAGCCTGTTTTAAGCCATACAAGCTCTTCTTCAACCTGCACACTAGTTTCTCCTTCCCTTTTACCTCATATCCTTGTTGGTTGGATTTGCATATATACTTCCTCCAAATCCCATGGAGAAAGTTGTCTTTACATCTTAACTGCTAAGATGCAAATCTTCAATTGCTACTAGACTTAATTATGATTGAAGTCATTTACCCAACAGGAGTAAATTATTCACAAAATGAATACACTTTCTTCCCTGTGCAATACCCCTTCACCACAAGTCTAGCTTTGTACCATATGTTTTTCCTCCATCGTTCTTCCTTCAACTGTAAACCCATTTATTCTGCAATGTAGTATTACCTGCAGGCAAATCGACTAAATCCCAAGTCTAGTTATGCATTAAGGAGTCCATCTCTTCTTCCATGGCTAGCTCCCACTTCTTCCTGCTTTCCACCTGCATTGCTTCTTCATAACATTCAGGTGCACCAGAATCAGTCAACAATAAATAATATAATGAAGAATAGTATCGTTCAGAGGGTATACTTATCCTGGTAGATCTTCTAACACCACTTTCGGGTGTTTGGGGTTCCTGTTGTTGTTGTGGTGGTTGTTGACTATTATTATTTTCAGGCACCTTTACTTTTTCTGTGTATTCCTTGTTTTCTTTTCCCTGTTTCTTTTCCTACCACTGATTTTTATACAAGACCTTTTCATTGAATATTACATCTTTGCTCTTAATGATTTTGTGATTTTCATAATCATATAAGCGATAACCAAAATCATTAACACCATATCCAATAAAGGTACATTTCTTTGATTTTGCCTCAAGCTTCGTTCTATTTTCTTTATTAATATGGACAAAGGCCTCACAACCAAAAGGCTTTAAAAAGGAGTAGTTTACCTTTTTACCTGTCCATGCTTCCGTTGGAATACCACCATCCAAGGAACTTGAAGGCCCTCTATTTATTAGATAAACAGTAGTATCTACAGCATCTGCCCAAAATTGTAAAGGCAATCCTGCATGCAATCTCATACACTTGCACGCTCCATGATTGTTCTGTTCATCCTTTCTGACACACCATTTTCTTGTGGTGTTCTTGGAACTGTCTTCTCTCTATGAATTCCATGCTCTGAACAGTACCTGTCAAACTCTTCGCTGCAATATTCACCTCCATTGTCTGATCTGAGACACTTCAATTTCTTTCCTGCCTCAATCTCAACCAAAGCTTTCCATTTCTTGAAAGTATCAAATACATCAGATTTATTCTGGATACAATAAATCCAAGTTTTTCTAGTTGCATCATCAATAAAAATAACATAATAATGAGAGCCATCGAGAGATGATACCTGAGCAGGTCCCCATACATCTGTATGCACAAGCTCTAATGTTTTGCTCTTCTTTTCTTTCCCAACTCTGAGAAATCTGACTCTCTTCTATTTCCCATAAATGCAATTCTCACAAAAGTCCAAATCAACATTCTTCAAACCCGACAACAAATTCCTTGAGTGAAGAATCTTCATCCCCTTCTCACTTATGTGTCCGAGCCTATGACGCCATAATGATGCATCTGCTCCTTTGGAAGTTAAAGCATTAACAGAGTTAGAAATACCATTGTACCAACCTTTTCGCCTTTTGCTATTATCAGAGCTCCTTTGGTGACCTTCCAAGCTTTATCTGTGAAAGTTGTCACACAACCTTCACCGCCTAACTGCCCTATTGAAA
>APFE030122089.1:9937-123442 GCA_000404065.3 Pinus taeda | reverse complement strand
TGCGTACTTATACGCTCTGTAAGCCAAAGGATGGGTGCGTACCCCTGTAAAGGTCAAAAAGGCGCGAGTTTCATCTTTAAAAATTTACTTGTGGTCACTTCTAGAGCCTTCTAGAAGAGTGTTTGACGTGTATTGAGTGCCTCCAGATGGTTCATGCATCCCTATGATAGAGGAACTTATCCCATCAAGAAAGGAGCTACTCCATCCAAAAGAGGGAGTATCCCATTGATGGTGCAACTGAATAACTTCCTCTAGAACACTATAAATACAGGCATTGGGCCAAAGGAGGGGAGGTTGAAAGCTGAACATTCCAAAGGGTAGATGCTGCTAGAATTAGGACTTCCTCATAGAAGCTTGTGAGGAGAGATTCCCATCCTTTCTTGTTTCATTTGGAAGTGGGTGAGCTTATCAAAGTAAAGGAAAACTCTTGCTGGACCCTGGGAGGAACTTGCACAACACCAAGGCTCAGGTTGTAATGGTTTCTTTTGTTTCCTATTAATACAAATAAGTCCATTCTTCTCAACAATTTGTTATTAATGAGTTGTTTCATATACTCCTTGGTCTGTATGTTGAATATGTTTTATTTTATGAGATATTCAGGTGCTATGTAATCGTTTGATTGTTAGTGAATGCAGGTTTCGAAGTGAAGAGGAGCTCATCCAGATCGGCGAGGCTGGACTACTACAACAGCGTTGGACTACAGGTAGGATCTAAAACACTTGATTTCTTGTATGGTAAATGCATGTTTAGAGAAGGATTGCTCTTAAATGTCTTGTTTGTCACTAGAAAGTCTTAGGCTTCTAGGGAGGTTGGTTTTGTCCGCAAGATTAACTCTTTCCGCATGACAGGAGGATGGCGCTGGATCAGACAACTGGGTTGTAATTCTCCTTTCTATTAATAAAGCTCTTCAAGTTTTCTCCCATATGATTGTGCAATTGTGAATGCCATCATTTTGTTCATTATATATCTGATTCTGTAATGTTTATGTTATAATAGATCACGATACTTTGACGGTTCTTTGTTGTTGTACTTGTGCAGGTACTCTCCAAGCGTGTTAAGTATGGGGAGGAGTTGCAAGATCTGCCAAAGGAGAGAGAGATCAAGCAAGGGATTAAGCGGAAGTTCCAAGTTGGTTCCTGTTAGCTCTACTACATGTTTTTGATTTCCAAAGAGTGGAAGTAAGCTCAGTCCTTGGTTTCTTGCTCAGAAGAGGTCTGCACCGGTTATCGTCCTCCTTCTCTTTCACCTCGCTTACTCCCTTTCACCACGCTGCCTCCATTTTTTCCCCTTCACTCCGCCTATATTCTCATACTCCTGCGATCTTCATTTTACCTCTGTAACCCTGTAAAATCCATATTTCCTTAGCTCCCTGGGCACCAAGTTTAAACTGTTATGTGACCGCGATCACACGACCCCGCGCTTCCACAACTGATTGTCGTCCTTTGATCGCAATCATTGATCATCCTGATCCAACGGTTCCCTGCTGCAAATAACCTGCCCATCTATTTCTTGCCATCTGATCACCTCTGCCATGATCGAACAACATTCGCTCCTCCCGCACCCATAAACTACCCTCGCATTAACTCGTGAGCAAAGTGGTTTCTGTTCTATCCCATCTGCCATGCGTTGTGTGATGATTGTGATTGCTAGCCATTGTACGTTTACCACTTCCCTCTCAAAAGAGGTATGATACATACCACTTACCACCCATTTTCCCGTCCCAGCTCATTATCTCACGTGCTACTCTTCCGCCTGATGGCCATCAGATCTATTCGCCCGCGATCTGACAGCTCACGTTGTTTGATCCTGTTTCTGTCTGATTCCTCCCGATACTCCGTTTCAAGTGCTCTCCGTCGTCCATCCATGTGATCCGACGACCGATCTTCCATCTTCGTTCATCCATACTATCCACAACCATAGCCATTTCATGCTCCCGAAGGATGAAGGTAACCTATTCGCCTGTACCTGGCACATTTCATCTCCAACAACCACATTCAAGAAACAGAATAGCCGAGAAGAAAAGGACAAGCCTCGAGCAGTTAAATGCATTTATCAATTATGGAACTTCTTCCATACGACACTCCACCTACTCAAGAAGGACGACAGAACATCTGAAAAGATCAAATCCGTCCACTGAAGCAGGTAGACTGCACTAAAAACTCCATTAGATAGTTAAAGCAGTTGGTGGTCAATTATGACCCCTCCACGCATAGAACAAAAGAACATCTTTGTAATCAAACTCTATATATACCCAAAAAACAAATGTAATCAGGGTTGATGGTTGTTGTTTTGATGTAAGGTTCAACTTCTGGAGATTGTAACTACTTTGATACTTGCAGCGTCTCATCTTGATTTTCAGCTAATACAAGCTTCTTTTGTTGTTAATTGCTCACTTTTCACTTATATTTGTTCTAGGCTATGCCTGCTATGCATTTTTCATGAACTCTTGATCTTTAGCATTAGAGGAGTTGTCATCCTACCTCTGTGTTAGAGTCTTTCTTGTATTAGTGAATGTGTTATTCAGGTTTCTATTTACTTAGTGACAGAGAGCTGTCATCTTGTTTGTGCATTAGGAAACAGATTTGCAGATCTCTTTACTGGTTGCAGCTGGCCATCACATGGCCTTGTGCATCTGCTGGTGTGGTCAGTATTCTCCATATTCACCAAATCCCTTAAACTGTGAGTAATTGGTGGTCTAAAGCCTTGTAGTCTGGGGGTGTTCACGCATGTCTAGAGTTAAGCATAGTAGGAGTGGTTATCTGTATTGAACAAGCATCATTCCTTCCATTCATCCATTTCCAACATTATGTTGAGTTTGTAATGTTCCCGAGCATCTCTGAGATACAACCTAGGAGAGTTTCTTGGGGTGATAACAGTTCCGCTATCTTTCTCTTATCTATTACACATAGGAAAAATCATTGAATTGATTTAAACTGTTGTTTCTAGGGTAGCTGCCAAACCTAGAGGGTTAGTCATTCGAAAAGACATTAACCCATAAACAAATTAGTGACTCTGCTGGGTAATGAACAGATGTTTTTTTATTGTTATTGTTTGTTTTATGTTCAATTCCATAAACTATAGACAGAGTCTGAAGTCAGCCAAGTAGCCTTCGAACTGCTCTTGCTTTGCAATTGCATAGTATATGAATGATGCTTCAGTCAATCTCTGGTTTAGTTTATGAATTAAACATTTGATTTGCAAGCACATCTAGATGCCCTTTTGGTAGCTCAATAACCTCTCAAGACATTCCATCATACTTTGCTCATTATTGTTCATCAAAACCAAGCTTGATTTCATTGAAAACTTCTCCACATTTGAGCCAAAAACCTTTTCAGTTGCACTTCCTGGACCATCAAACTATCTTCCACTGTGTTCCAATATGCATCCCACCTCTCGAGTGCAAAAAGTGTAATGCATATCAATTTCTATGAAGCCTAGGTGAGATGATTGACTGAACTCTTTTTCCATCTAGAAATTGAGAGTTTTTGACCTGTTTTCAGTTTTGTTTGGTTGTTTTGCTGCAAATGAACAGTGCCTCTTCACTGAAGTTTACTTGCATCACTTAATTCATCCCCACTTAGACTAGCATTGTTAAATGTTTCTTATCTATTACTTTATCATTTGCAATCTTTAGTCGAAATTTGTTTTTCTTGTCAATTTATATTTGTCAAAAGAAGCGTCATAAAGTCATTCCTCTTTTGAATTCTGAATTTTTGTAAAGTCTTCATTCATTAAAGATCAATTGATTTATATGTGCATATGATTTGTCTTTTCATTTAAAGTGTCGTATTTCTTCATCTCTTTAAAATCAAAAGTGTCGTAAAGTCTTCCTTTTCGTTTAAGAGAAATTGTCGTAAATCGTCGCTTTTATGAAAAGATATTTTTGATCATTTGTGCATTAAAGTTCCTTTCTATATCATTCACATTAAGGGAAAATGAAAAGTAATACATGCATTTTGCATTATTCATATTAAATTTTGTGAATGCTTGATAGGAATAGCTAGGGAAATTGCATTAGATGTGCTCTTTTCTCTTTGTCAAATATCTTATTGTTTTATCCTTTAGTAGCTAAGGTTTTCATCATTCAAGCTAAATCAAAAGTTTGTTTATCATGATAGTTGCATTTTAGGAATTGTGAACATACATCACGTGGTGAACCTTCAAAGGAAAATTTTAAGCAAGGTCAACTTAAAATGAACCTCAATTAACTTAACAACACTTTTGAATTTAACACAACACATTTAGAGGTCTAGGCTAGAGACGTGTTTCAGCATTGTTAAACCTAGTAGCTATCATTTTCATTGAAGGTTTGGTGATTCCTCCTCTTTGATACGACAAGTGCGAGCACAGACTTGTGCTCCACGTACCATCGCATATATATTGGGAGACCCCCATAGGCTTAAATCCTTTATCCATAGGAAACCGAGTCTGCCGCCTTGTCGATTGCAATGCAATAAACACAACATTCGGGAAGATTGACTGGCGTACACAACTCCTTGGTAATTTCTCTTTAATTTATCACCAAGGTGTATATTGCAGTTTTATGATTGGTCTGGTAAACCTTTTTGTCTAGATTCTCGAGAGTAGTCACTTTCATTCCTTTTCGACTCTTTAAAAGAAAAGGTCCATTTGAGCACTTGTCCTTTCAGGCTCATTAAAAATTGAAGGCGACTAGAGTCATCTTTAGCTTTTTCTCAACTCTTTAAAACTAACGAAGAAAAGTTGCGTCTAAAGTGTCATTAAAATTAATTGACCATGAATAACATCCCTATTCCTTAGTTTATCTTAGGTTGAAACATATGGCGACAAATCCGGAGTTCACCAATCAAGGAATTCCTTTTGATGGGAATCCTAGTCCTTTTCCTTTTTTCAGAAATATTGGTGCTCCTTATATGGTTACATTGTCCCTTCCAGGATTTACCATTGTCCTACCAGTATGGTTGTTTTCAACCTCTTTGGTTCAAAATGTCGTGATTTCTCTGCAATTGAGTACACCTCCAACTAGACAAAATCAACCTCCAGTTGATCCTAGAGTTGACCCTTTTCCTTCTTCCCCAGTTGTTTCTTCCTCCCCTTCTTCCTCTTCACCTGATGAAAGTATTGGTACTAGTAACCAGGTGGCTAAGAAGAAGAAGAAAGGGAAGAAGAAGAAGAAGAAGCAAATTCAGTAGAGGGGCAACCAAGCAGTCATTGCTTTGAATGTAACCACTAATGAGAAACCATCCATTAAGCCACACAAAGTTCGATATCCATGCATAATTTGTGCGAGAGACTATCTTCATAGAAATTGTCCTTACATTCCTCAGATCTTGGAAGAATGGTCTTCCCATTCA
Source organism: Pinus taeda (assembly GCA_000404065.3). Lineage (NCBI taxonomy): Eukaryota > Viridiplantae > Streptophyta > Pinopsida > Pinales > Pinaceae > Pinus > Pinus taeda. The sequence goes on along the minus strand of APFE030122089.1, from coordinate 118,109 downwards.
CACCATCCCATGTCATCAACCTCAAGAGATCATGTTCGTAACACACCATCAACTAGTGATAGTAAAGTTCATGGAAAGAAGGGAAAGGTCAAGTTTCCATGTAGGTTATGTGAAGGGAATCACTCCATTCACCTTTGTCCCTATCTGGATGAAGCCAAGAAAGTGTTGGATAACCGTCCTACTTCATCGTAGTGACTTCCATCTGGTTATAGGAAACTCTCCCTAAATCCTTCACTAGTTGATGAACCGACTGACCAAAATCAATCATCAATCAAAACCACTCTCTCTGAAAGTGAATCCTATGAGTCTATACCTGATCCAAATCAATAGGTCGAGGTAACGGTTGACCCGATTTCACCTTCAGCTAATCGTACCTTTCACGAAGAGAGTGAAAATCATACCACTCAAGTTCTTTTTGTTACCTCAAATTCAAATGAGCTTGGGGGAAATCCACCTATTCCATTAAAACATAAGGAAAATCCTCCAGTTCTCGTAACTCAAGGGGTTAATTCTCCCATTTCTACGTACCCCCTCCAAGTATTCTAGTCACTTCCTTTGATTGGAATCGACTGACAGGATCCTGCCTTACTTCTTATGTGCCTTTCCAGATCATAGTACAAGTTTGTAAAATGATTGTATCTGGAACTATTATAGATTAAGGTGCATCAGTGAGTATCCTTTTCTCAACTGCTTGGCAAGCGCTTAGTTCACCACCGCTTGTGCCTGTTACACAGAATCTGTTGGGATTTAACAGAGGAACCATTCAACCATTAAGGATCCTTCCTCAGTTACCTATTACTGAGGGAAAACCATTTATTTGAACATGATGGTAGTCCCAGGCCCTTTAGATTACAGTTTAATTGTTGGGCGCGACTATGTTTATGACATGAGAGCTATTGTTTCAACACACTTTCGAGTGATTTGTTTCCCACATGAAGGAAAAATTGTCATCGTTGACCAGCTTTCATTTCTAGGTCCAAATATGGCTCCTAGTCAACCATATTCCTAAATGGTCCTTTTATACCAATGGTATCATCCCCGCCACGGGTTAATTATGTGGCAACTTGTTCCATACCTACATCAACTAACGATCAATTCAGTGATGTTGTACATCATGTACTGGGGGCATTGGAACCAAATCTTTCCTTCATGACCTCTTATGGGTTGTGATCAAAGGCCAAGGATAGTTCTTGTGTCAACCTCATTAAAAAATGAAACAAGGAATATGAGGACGGTTCATTTTCTTGTGTTAACTTCATTAAAAAATGAAACAAGGAGAATGAGGACAATTCCTTGTCTTGTGTCAACCTCATTAAAAAATGAAACCAAGGATGTGAGCATAATTCCTTGTCTTGTTTCAAGCTCATTTAAAAATGAAACAAGGTCCCAAGTTCAAAGTCGAGTCTCTGATTAGGTCTCATAAAATCCCAGTTGAGTCTTTCACTTGATCTCGTAAAAGAACCTTCATTCCACCCACCTGATAGCCATGAGTAGTCTACTTAGGTGAATGTATTGAAGCTTGGGGGGCATGCACCTAATGGTAAAGATAAGTTTCCCTATAGGTTATGTGATTGGTATATCACACCATTCACCTTTGTCTACCTGGATGAAGCCAAAGAGGTTTTGTATAACCGTCCTGCTTCATCACAGTGACTTCCATCTAGTTACAGGAAACTCTCCCTTTCATAAGGATGAGGGCATGCAAACCAATTCAAGCATATTTTTTCGTTTTAAGCTTGTGTAAAAAATAAACGGAAGCTAAGTATAGTTTTTTCATTTCAATCTTGTATAAACATGAAACCGAATCCAAGCATAGTTCCCCACGGTTCAAACTTGTCTAAAAATGAACCCATTTTCAATTTTTAACCCTTGTGATTTCCATTCTGTCATCCTTTTGAGCCTTGGTTTTCTTCATCTTATCACCACCATCTCTTTGACCGATCATACACTTTCACTCGGTTATTTTACCCTTTTTGAGGAACAGTTGCAATGAGTAGTCTTATTAGCTAGCCTCTTCACATAAATCAACATGTTTTGAGAAGTTCCAACATCACCAGAACCAGTTGCTACCCTAGAAACCACTCGTTCCTCAAAGTGGAGTCCTCTTTAAGCTCTTTTCAGACTCTCTAAATATGAAAAGATTGTCAAGCGCTTGCCTTTTCTAGCTCGTTAAATTATTGGAAACAACATCTCTCTTGTATTATTTTATCCTTTTTTCGGACCTGAGGGATTATTTTACAAAAAAGAACTTATGGATTTTTCTTTTCATCTCTTTTCAAACTCTCTAAACATGAAAAGGACTGAGTTATCTTTGTCATTACAGTCATTAAATTAATAGCAACAAACTTGTCCATCTAGACAAGACCGAGTCTCACTGTTGCTAGACTCGTTAAAACATCAAATAGTGACAGATTTATCCTCCTCAAGCTTGACAAAAATAAATAGGTACTGGTTAGAAATGACTGGGGAAAAAGGGGAAAAATCGTGAAGAATTTATGGTAGCAAGTCGCTCTTGAACATGACACTTTCACTTCATCTCCATGATTGAATTCGGTTGGGTTTTTCCGTTCACCAGTCATCATACCATTGGTCTTTCATACCGTCCATTTTTTGGGGTTAATGCTACCAATTCATCTCAGTGTCGCTGACATGTTCAATAGAAGTAATCCAGTTGAGAAGTCATCCATTTAATGTCTCATACACTGCAATACCTCCAACCTTCATTTTTCATGACCACAATTCCTGGACCTTGTGTCGTCAATTCATTTTCACCTCCAGAAATCATTTGCTTCATTTCATGTCATAGACGTGGGATACAACAAGGCTCTCCTATGATGATTTGCTTCTTGTCGACATTATCTCATTATCCAAGAAGTTGACTTAGAAACACCCTTTCAGTGCTTTGAATCTTATTTACACAATGGCAAGTTTCTCACTTTCGGTGGCAGGTTGACATCAATGGCCTTCGACTGAAAGATTTTGCGTGGTGTTCGAAATCAGATCATGTATTTACACCATGTGAAATGTACTGTAGTACCTTGAGGATCATTATCATTATAGGTGATTCCTCTTGTGTCTGTTAACAACTCACATCATTAGCTGGTAATCAGGCGATGTCTTTCCATGTTCGACTTTAGGACATCTTTTCGCATGGTTTGACTTGTACATTGAGTGAATATTGAATGAATTTTGAAGACCCCGGATCTAGCTTCATCCATCCGGGCTGTGATATATTTAGAGATACAAAATCATCAAATGTATGAAGGCTCTACATAGATGGTCATCCTAATCATGGATTCCGACTCTATATCTGTAGAATCACAAGTCTGTATCTACAGACAACTATCTGATCTATGTACATGAAATGAAAATTTATAAAGTTGAGCATGGGAATGCCTCCCTCAGCTAGATCATGAAAATCATATTATGATGATGTATTGTATTGTAACTTATGTAGGTCACCTTCCAGGTCAAAACTTCGGATCCTCATGATAAAGCATTTCACCCGACATGAATGTTTACGACCTCATGCTTTAGGGGGCAACTGTTATAGACATATTTGGGCACATCAACCCCAAACTTATATGTTGATATATTAGGGCTCATCAACCCCTAAAATAATTGTTTCATACCCTAAAAGAACATAGTCATCTCAATACATCATTCCCCAAAAGTTCCATCTGAGAAACCATCCAGAAATTGCCTAAATTGAACCATACTAACTGCTCCACTAACAAAGTGCAATGCATACTGAGTGGTACACTGCCATGGTGTGATGCATATTGTTTAGACCTTCTATAGGGTGCGATGGGTGAGAATGGACAAATTTCTGGGACAATTTGTTAGTTGGTTGCTCATGGAATCTTCTAGAAACTTCTCCTATGCCACTTGCCTCTCTGAATTCGCCCAATGATGAACAAGGGAACTAGGAAACCATCTCCAATCCATTCTCTTGTGTGTAACAAGTGGAATGACACTAATCATACCCCATGGATGACTCACATCCTTGCAAAAATCTATAAATTGATTTCACATCCAAGAGATCAAGAGGCTGGAATGTTGTGAATTGCAAGTGCTGATAGTTTGTAATTGAGGAGAGAGCATTGTATTCTTGTTGGTGTGATCTTGCTATTTCATGAGGTGAAGAAGGATTGAAGCTAGGAGGATGGCACTGGATTAGACAAATGGGTTATAATTCTCCTTTCTATTAATAAAGGTCTTCAAGTTTTCTCCCATATGATTGTGCAATTGTGAATGCTATCATTTTGTTCATTATATATCTGATTCTGTAATGTTTATTTTGTAATAGATCACAATGCTTTGACAGTTCTTTGTTGCTATACTTGTGCAGGTACTCTCCGAGTGTGTTAAGTACGGGGACGAGTTGCAGGAGCTGCCAAAGGAGAGAGAGATCAAGCAAGGGATTAAGCGGAAGTTCCAGGTTGGTTCCACTATCTTTCTCTTATCTGTTACACATAGGAAAAATCATTGAATTGCTTTAAAATTTTATTTCTAGGGTAGCTTCCAAACCTAACGGGTTAGTTGTTTGGCAAGGCACTAATTTTCCCAGAAACACCATCCTCTTGAGCATTACATGTTTTGTGCATTTCCTCCATTGCCAGAACCAATTGCTACCCTTTATACCACTTGTTCCTTCAGGACGAGTCACTTTTAAGCTCTTTTCTGACTCATAAAAGATGAAAAGGTTGTCGAGTATTTTTTCCCTTTTTGACTCGTTAAAGAGAATAAAAATGGGGGGTCTAATTTCAGCTCTTTTCCTACTCTTTAAACGTGAAAAGATTGTCAATCTCTTGTCATTTTGAACTCGTTAAAGGTTTTGAAACGTCATTCACCCAATATACGTTTACCCCTTTTTCAGGCTGGGATGCACTATTTAAGAAAAAGGTACTCCTTGACTGAAATGGTCAAGTAGTTCTCTCAAGTATTGTATTCTACCTTTTCGGGCTCAAGAGACACAAATGTACAAAAAGGGACCATGTGGAGTTTTCTTTTCCGTGTCTTTTTCGAACTCTCTAAACATGAAAAAGATATTGAGTTACCCCTTTGTTGGACTCATTAAAACATTAAACAACATTGGATTCATTGCCATGACAAACGTGAGATTCTCCTTCCTAGGGCTCATTAAACTTACTAGTGTTGGGTTGTGTTATATTCTTTCCACGACTAGCCCACTTAGTTAACCCGGGGGTTAGAGGGGGGGGTGGAGCCCTCCCTTCGTTGTGCCGATTGCATAGCGAGGGGGTCACAGGGGGTTTGAGGGGGGTAAGTAGTCCCCCTCTACGATGTCTGGGGCAACGCCCCAAGGAAAATTATTTTGCACCCTATATTAGGTGGGGGGAACCTACCTATGGTTTTGTGCATGTTTTTTGCACATGGTTTTGGGCGCGATGGTTTTTGGTCCACGGTATTGGATGCTTCAGCATGTATATATGCATTGTAGCAATGAAATGAACATAATGGAAAATCAAGTTGGTAATCTCGGTTTTGGAATCCATGGGAAAATCACTGTGTATATGTGTTTTATGTGTTATGCTCTCACATTGTTTAATTTTTGTTCTTAGAATTCGTATGTAGGTAATTTCTGTATGGGGTTAAAAGCTACATTTGGTATCAAAGTTGTTTTGGCTTCAAGGGGATGCCTTTGTTGCTAAGGGGTTTTACTCGGGCCTATGGTAGACCTTGTTCAGTGGGAGATATGCGGGATCAATTCTGGTGGTGAAAGAATATGGCGAGCAGTGGAAAGATAGAGATCGAGAAATTTAATGGTTAGAGTTTTGAGTTGTGGAAACTCAAGATGGAGGATCTGTTGGTGGACAAATATCAATGGATCGTGGTAGATCCGAGTATTAAACCAATGAGAGTGTCCAATGAAGAATGGAAGAAGTTGGATTGAAAGGCAAAGAGCACAATACAATTATGTGTCTCAGATTCAGTATTGTTGAATGTATTAAGGGAAGCTATGGCAAAGGCTTTACGGGACAAGTTAGGGACTTTGTACCAATCTATGTCTTTGGTGAATAAACTATTCCTATGGAAAAAGTTGTATAACTTGAGGATGAAAGATGGACACTCAGTGACAGAACATCTGAATTCATTTAATATTGTGGCAAGTCAATTATTCTCTGTTGATATGAAAATTTCAAATGAAGATAAGTGAATTAGTTTGTTGTGTTCTCTACCAAATTCATGGGATATTCTAGTTATTGCAATAGGTAGCAATGCAACTACCTTGCAGTTTAATGAAATAGTCTCATCCTTACTGACGAAGGAGATGAGAAGGAAAAATATGGAGAGCCAGAATGGTGGTGCCTTTTCTTTATGAGGACGGTCCTAGAACATAAACAAAAGTAAGTCATCAAATGGGAGATCTAAATCTAGAGGGTGATTTAAATCTCCAGAAAAACTTGTAAAGGTGGTGTGCTAGAAATGTGAAAAGGAAGGGAACTACAAAAGGTAATGTAAATCTAAATCTCTTGACAAAGGAAAAGGATCTGATGATTCTCCTTCTGTAGAGGCAAAAACCACCTTAGATGAAGGTGGGGATGTGTACTTGTCTTCTTCAAGTACACATGTAGTTCATGAGGCATGGTTGATTGACTCATGTGCATCCTTTCATTTCACTCCTCATAGAGAGTGGTTTTGCGAATATGAGAAATACGATGGTGGTGATGTCTTATTAGGGGATGACAAGAAAGATAGAATCGTTGGTCCCAGAAAAGTAATGTTGAAGTTGCAAGGTGGAAGGATTAGAACACTTATAGGTGTTCTACATATTCTAGCATTAGCCAGAAATCTTATTTTTGTAAGCAAGTTGGATGATGCAGGTGTAAAAATAGTGTTCGAGAAAGATACCTACAAGATGGTTTAGGGAGCACTAGTATTGATGCATGGAGTTTGGATTGGAACGTTTTACAAGCTGCAAGGTAGCGCTATTATTGATGGGTGAAAAATTTCTATGGTTCCTACATGTGGAGCAGAAAATCTAGTGGTCTCTGGAGAAAAGACCATGCTATGGCATCAAAGGCTTGGACATATTGGAGAGAAGGGCCTTTGAATACTTCATGGTAAAGGTATGGTAGAAGATATGGCTAATGCTCTGAATTTTGATTTCTGTGAAAATTGTGTATATGGGAAGCAGAATCAGTTGAGTTTCCCCTCTGGTGGTAAGAGGATGAAACGGATATTAGACCTTTTGCACAGTGATGTGTTTGGACCTGTGAAGGTTCCATCACTGGGTAAGTATGTGTACTATGTATCATTTATAGATGACTTCTCAAGGAATACATGGATATATTTCCTCAAGAAGAAATCTAAAGTCTTTTAAAGATTTAAATAGTTTAAGGCTCTGTTGGAAAACCAGACAGAGAAGAAGATAAAGGTGTTGAGGACATATAACAATGGAGAATTTTGCAACAATCAATTTGAAGAATTCTGTAAGAAGTGTGGTATAGCACAACAGAAGACTACTCCATACACACCTTAGAAAAATGGAGTTGCAAAAAGAATGAACAAGATGTTGATGGAGAGGGCAAGAAGCATGCTAAGTGGTACCAGGTTAGGACAGGAATTCTGGACAGAGGCAGTGGAGACAACATGTTACCTGGTCAACAGATCACCTTCATCAGCATTGGAGGATAAGGTTCCACAAGAGGTGTGGACTGGTAAGAAACCCTCTCTTTCAAATCTAAGGATATTTGGATGTGATGCATAGGTACATGTTCCAAAGGAGAAAAGAACAAAGTTGGATAGTAAATCTGAAAAGTGCATCTTTATTGGGTATAAGGATGGTTTAAAGAGTTATAAGCTTTGGAACCTAGTAACAAGGAAGGTTGTGTACTATTGAGATGTGGTGTTCAAAGAGGTGAAAAATGTTATTAAACATGAGGTGCCACCAAAGGAACCTGAGAAGATAGAGTTTGAGCTAAAGGAGGGACAATCAGACTCTACAGCAGAAGAGGAATCAGAATATGAAGAGCTACAAACTCTGGTTGTGAGAAGACAAGTTCGAGAAAGAAGGTAACCAGAAAGGTATAGTCCATCTTCTTTCTATTCAAATTTTGCTTTATCTATTACTAATGATGAACCCAGAACTATGAAGGAAGCAGTAGATTCAAAGGATGGCAAACTCTAGAAAGAGGCCATGGTTGATGAAATGGAATATTTGCACAAAAATGAGGCTTGGGATCTGGTGGAGCTATCAAATGGAAGGAAACCCATTGGCAGCAAATGGTTGTTCAAGAAGAAGACAAATGAAGAAGGAAATGTGGAGAAATACAAAGCTCGGTTGGTAGTAAAAGGTTATTCCCAAGTGTCGGGAATTGATTTTGGTGATATTTTTTCTCCTGTTGCCAAGGTAGCTTCTATTAAATTACTTTTATCTCTTGTTGCTACTTTTGATTTTGAGGTAGAACAGATGGATGTGAAGATAACATTTCTTCATGGGGATCTAGAAGAGGAGATCTACATGAAGCAACCTGAAGGCTTTGCGGTGAAGGGTAAGAAAGAACTGGTATGCAAGTTAAAGAAGTCTTTATATGGGCTAAAACAGTCACCAAGGATATGGTATCATAAATTTGATGCATTTATATGGGGACTTGGCTTCACTAGAAGCAAAGCAGATCACTGTGTATATTTTAAATTAATTGGTGACCGTGTTATTTATTTGGTCTTGTATGTGCATGACATGTTTCTAGTTGGAAATGACAAAGAAATTATTCAGGATTTGAAGACCCAATTGTCCTCCAAATTCGACATGAAAGATCTTGGTGATACAAACTATATTTTGGGCATGGAAATTAAAATAGATCAAGCAAAGAGGAAGCTCTAGTTAAACTAGAGGAAGTATGTCAAGACAATATTGTAGAGGTTTAATATGCAGGATAGTAAATCGGTGAAGATTCCTATTCATGTAGGTGTAAAGTTATCTGTTGAATAGTGTCCCAAGACACAAGAAGAGGAAGAGGACATGTCCCGTGTTCCGTATGAAAGTGCAGTCAATAGCTTGATGTCTGTGATGGTCTGTATTAGACCAAACATTGCACATGTAGTGGGAGTATTAAGCAAGTCTATGTCAAGACCAGGGAAGGAGCATTGGACAATAGTGAAGTGGGTTTTCAGGTATTTGCATGGCACTAGTGATTATGGTTTGTGTTACCAAGAAAGACCAGGATTGGACAAAGTTTGGATATTCATGGCTTTGTTGATGCAAACTGGACTGGAGATTTGGATCAGAGAAGATATACAAGTGGGTATGTGTTTAACCTATTTTGAGGTGTAGTTAGTTGGATGAGTAAGAAACAAACTGTAGTGGCACTATCAACTACAGAGGTAGAATACATGGAAACCACTCATGCAAGCAAGGAAGTAGTTTGGTTGCAGAGGTTGTGTTCAATTATGGGGTTAGTACAAGGAGCTATAAGGATAGATTGTGACAACCAAAGTACAATTTTCTTGGCAAAGAACCCCGCATATCATTCAAAGACAAAGCACATTGATGTTCAGTATCAATTTTTGAGGGATATGATAGAAGACAAAAAGGTGTTGCTGGTAAAGGTGGACAATTTGAAGAATACTGCAGATGCATTGACAAAATCTATGAGCTCTGAGAAGTTCTCTTGGTGTAGAGAAATAATGGCCATCGTAGAGCTGGAGAAATGACTAAGATCTCCTATGGCCCCCTACGGAAAGAAAACAAAAAGTGAAAGAATGTTGGGTTGTGTTATATTCTTTCCATGACTAGCCCACCTAGTTAATCAGGGGGTTAGAGAGGGGCTGGAATCCCCCTTCGTTCCACCGATTGTGCAACCAGGGGGGGGGTCACAAGGGGTTTGAGGGGGCAGGTAGCCCCCCTCTATGGGGTCTGGGACACCACCCCGGGGAAATGTTTTTTGGACCCTATATTAGGTGGGGCAAACCTACCTATGGTTTTCGTACATGGTTTTGGGCGCGATGATTTTCGGTCCATGGTATTGGATGCTTCAGCATGTATATATATGTATTGTAACATTGAAAGGAACATAATGAAAAATCAAGCTGGTAGTCCCGATTTTGGGATCCAAGGGAAAATCTATGTGTATATGTGTTTTATGTGTTATGCTCTCACATTGTTTATTTTATGTTCTTAGAATTCGTATGCAGGTAATTTAGGTACAGGGTTAAAACCTACAACTAGGTTGGATACGTTCGAAGGATGAACTTACAAGGCAAGCATATGCTATCCCATTTAAGCTTGTGATAAAAAATAATTGGGGTACCTGCCAAAAATGGTGGGGGAAAATATGGAAATTCTATCAGTCGTGTCGGTAGCTCACTCTTGAAAATGACACTTTCTACTTTGTGTTGGGTTGGGATATCCTCCTTTTCATTTGACCTTCCTGGGTTAGGCTGCTCATTTTTTCCTTCCATTTGATCTCTTCCATGTCATCAAGACCATTGATCCTATGGATCTGAAAGATTCCAAACTCCAAAATCGTGTCGTCAATATGTTGAAGAGTCATTCATTCTACAGCTACACTTACTCCTAATTCTTTGTATCATCTTAAATCATTTTCACCCCTTTGTCTCGTGTCAATGATGTGGGATACATCATGGCCCTCCTTCGACACGATCACTTCCTATCGACTTTAGCTCATCATCCAAGAAGCTCGCCAAGAGACTCCCTTCTAGTACCTTAGAGCTTGCATGCCCTAATGAAAAATTCTTCACACTCGACAACTAGTTCACATCATTGGCTTTCGATCGGGTGATTTCACGGGTATTCAACATTAGTTCCTTTATTCACATTTCGTGAATTGTACTGCCAGTACCTTGAGAGCCATTGTCATTATTGGTGGTTTCTCTCACGCTTGTTAATAGTTCACATCATTGATTGGTAATCAAGCGACTTCCTAGCATGTTTTACTTCAACACATTAATTCACATGTTAGGATTTTTACTTTGATTAGGTCATTTGGAGCGCAAGTCCTTGGGCTAATATTACACAAGTCCAATTTGTGAGGTGATGTGACATGGTCATGTTGATATACATGTCTCTTTCATATGGATGGTTGTGACCATACCATGAGTTGTTATGTGTGATCCTTCTCATTATTGGATGGTTGTGACCATACCTTGGTTTCATTATGATCCTTTCTACTGGATGGTTGCGCCCATGCCTTGGATCCATTTACATGATCATTCTCTGGATGGTTGTGCCCATACCAGAATTCATGTATCATTATTCATAGTTTTTAGGGATGTATATGTATCTATGCTTTCTTGCAGGTTTTCTGATGATAGACTTCGATTCGCTGCTTCCACTTATAAAGAATTTCACCCCTCACTCTAGTTCGACCTTCACGCTTTAGGGGGCATCTGTTACATAGAATTTTATCATTGTCCATGTACTCCCCATCTACAATCCTGGAGGACCTATACAGTGTACCTGACATGCTTTCCCATCATGAAGAAACTCCCAGTATGTCCCTCTTCATAAGAAGAATAATTCCCCTTTGCATTATTTCCCAGGAATCTTCCTTCTATCCCAATTTGCAAGATCGGCGCTACTAAACAGTTTTCTCCTTGCGCTGATTTCTAAAGGTTAAAACTAACCTTCACACCATTCAGAGTTACTGAGCCCGTTTCCTATCGCATCAATCCTCTTTTGGAATGATTTTTAAATGAGGAGCCAAAGCTTCCATGTCTAGAAGCTTCATAATAGAAGTCTAGTAGATGGTTGGGCTGGATAGAGCTGAGGAAGTCAATTTGGGATCCTTTTCCCTATTAGGATAGAACAACCACAAGAGATAAGACCTTCTCCCATGATGAAAGGAACCATCTCCCATCCATCTAAGCTATATAAACCTCTCCGTTTCCCAAGAAAAAGCTAGTTGGATTTTTGGATCAAGTTTGAATAATCAGCAAATCATCTATAGCTTGTAGCTTTCTAGTGTATGTTTGAGGGAGAATAGTTTTATTTTGGTGTAGTTTGCGACTAGAGGGAAAGAGGCCTTAAAACTTCTATTGTTGGGGCTATCCATGAAGTGCTAGCAAAAGTGTGGGAACCCAAATACGTTGGAGGAGACCCGCAACGTCAAGGCTCAAGTTGTAATCTCTTTCTGATTTATATAAATGCAACTATTGATTGATTTCCTACATGAAGTGTCATTTTACATATTTATGGCTTAATGTTCCTTGACCTGTTAAGTAGGATGAATACAATATTGTATGTTATCACGTTTGTTGTTGTTGTTGTTTTCTTGTTTCGAGGATTCGAAGGAAGGAAATAGAAGATAGCTGGAGTGAGGAAGCAGGATCATCACCAAGAGGAATAGCGTTTGAAGAGGCAGGCCCTCTTAACTGATTCTAGCTTAAGGAGATTTTCCATAGATTGTTTGTTTGTGGGTAGACCCACTCTCTTAGGCTAGAGGAATTGTTTGTGTCTGCACTGAGAATTTACCTGCACCACACTAACTTCTCATCTATTGTTGCTCATTTACATGATTTGTCAAGTGTTAAAAAAACTTTCAATGAGGATGCAAATAGTAGAAAGCCTTCGACACATTGAAGGAAAAGATCAGTATTGCACTAGTGTCTCCATTGCCAGATCTACAAAAACCATTTGAAATTGAAACCAACGCAAGAGAATATGCCATGGGAGAAATATCAATCCAAAAAAGTAGGTCTATATGATGCCACTTTAAGACCTTCTCTAAAGCAGTAAATAATTATCCTACCTATGATAAAGAACTATATGTTTTACTTCAGAATGTGAAGAAATGGAAACACTAATTAATGGGCAAAGAAAAAATCATACATGTTGATCATAAACCATTACAATATCTTCAATCACAAAAAAAGCTACAACAATCAAGGAACTTTATATAGATGGGATTTTTACAATAATTTCACTTGGTCATCAAATATAAAAAGGGTACATAAAAAAAATTGTCGACATGTTGTCAAGACCACCTACAAATGCATCCATTGTTCTATAGCACAATTATCTAACTCATGACAGTCATATTGAGAAATCTACTAAAGATGAAGACTTTAAGAACGTGTATGTAGCATTAACCCATGGTAATTAGGTAGAAGAATTAATTATTATGTGCACAACAAATTACTTTATCATCTTGGTAAATTGTGCATTCTTGGGGACAAAAGAATTCATGCCATTAGAGAAGTGTATACTTCTCTTATTTATGTTGATTTTGGGGTAGGTAAAATAGTGGTTATACTGCAAAATATAGTTATTTTCCTTGGATGAATGAAATTCTACCCAAGTATGTAAGAAGATGTATTATGTATGCTACTAGTAAACAAGGTAATAGGAAATTATGTTTGTATACACCACTTCCTATACCTTCCAATCCATTTGGAAATTGTGTCTAGATTTTGTGGGAGAGTTACCTATGTCTAGAAAAGGTAATGATTATTTGTATGTAGTGATGGATAGGTTTAGAAAATGTGTATTTTAATGACTTGTAAGAAGTAGGTAACAGCGGAACAAACTACACACATATTCTTTCAACATGTATGGGTCTACTTTTGGTTACCCAAAATATTGTATCAAATTGGAATTTTCATTTTCTTGGGGATTTTTGGTCAAGCTTGTGGATATTAATGGACACTAAGTTGAAGAAGACAATTGCATTCATTCACAAACCAATGTATAGATAGAGGCAGTGAACAAAACAATAGCGCATCTACTTTGAAGATATTGTATAAATCATCCTAAGCTTTGGGATAAACATCTACATTGTGTACAACATGCCTGCAACTATGTTTTGTATCCTTCTATGAAGAAATCTTCATTTGAAACTTGTTTCAGATGCATTTCGAATACCTGTCTAAGCCTCCTTTGTTTTTTTATCTTGGGAAATATATTATGGTATATGGACATAGTGATGAAAACAAAGCTATGAATTTTACTAAGAAAATTCAATTGGTGCATCATCCAGTACATGAACAGCTAGAGAAGAGCCAAACCAAGTATAAATAAGCATAGAGAGGACCATCTATTTCAAGTTGGTGATAAATCTTGGTTACACTTCAATAAGGAAATATTGAAAGGTGAAGGTAATAAAGTTAAACCAATTAGTTATGGTCCTTTTATAGTTTTGGAGAACATTGCTACTAATCCTTTCCATTTATATTTTCCACCATCATATCCAGATATATTCAATTGTGTGTTGATAACTTGAAGTTTTAGTAACCTCCTATGATCGTGGATCGGGATGAGAGTGGTTAAGATACTTTTTTTGATGTCTTTGCCCTTGAATACCTAAATGAATTGCAGAAAGATGTTGTCCTTGATAAGAAGATAAGGACTTCATGTAGGAGTTTTTGGAGTATTTTTGAGTGGGTCTAAAAGGGGTACATACAAGAAATGCACGGTAGATATAAATTGATAAAGTGAGGGGTTTTACCCTCACTTATTTGTTTAGTAAACTAGACTTTTGGTGGTCCAAAATCTTCTAGTAGGAAGGATTGATCAAAGTGGATCTTCACAATCGATAAAAATTGATGTACTCAAATGTTGATGAAAAGGTTTCCATATTGAAGATTTTACAAAGAATTTTCCAACGACGCTTGAAAGAAGTCAAATGGACATCATATGAGAAAGTTATGGTCCTCTAAAGTTTTGGCCAAATAGGTAAAAATATGTGAAGGCAGGACACGTGGAATAACCAGGAGCTGATACGTGGTAGTACAAACAATGATGTGGAAATGAACATTTTGATGTTGCACTAGCATGGCAAGCTAACTGGATAGTACAAATGTTGACTTGGCAGGTTGGTTGTGCAGCAATGTGGGCCAATCAGAAGCCGCCACATGGTAGTCTCCAATAGGCAAGGAAGGTTTGAAGAAATGGGTAGCAAAAGTGCTAGTAGGTGATTCGAATCCCCAACCTCCTTAGCACAAGTCTAACAAAAAATGATATTTAAATTTTATGGCTTTAACTGTTGACAAAATTCTGAGGTTTGCAGGCTCAACCCCGTAACCTCCACGTAAGCACTCAACAAAATTACTAATGCACCACCACATCACCGTTGGTATTCAACCAATGGTACTTTTAGATATTTAATACCAAAAATTAATGGTTTGCAGGCTTGACTTCATGACCTCCACAAATAGAGCACAATTTTTTGTTGGCGCATGAGATTTTAATAAACCGAAGATTTGCGACACAATAGCCAACAAAGACCCACCTAGCATCGGCCCTTTCAGAAACACCCATGAAGTGAGTGAAGTCTCACCTAAGATACTAATGGGTGATTGTTAAAACTAGGTTTCCGCAGTCTGACAGGACTGTCTTATGACTAATGACACGTTATTCCTAACTTACACAGGCTAAAGCATTCTGTTTTTACTGCACATTATACATGGTGTTGAACATTGTTTATTCATCCCACAACATGATCTTACATTGACTATGTGCAACGTAAGAACGTCGACATAAACTCCTCATGACAAAGATCGAGTCAACCCCAAGCTCTAACAGTTTTTTGATTAACACATGACCCTAACCGACACTATACACCCTTATCATTCAAGTGGATCTTCATGTTGACAGGTCCATACCAACTAGATCATCACCGTAAACCAAAGTTCCAAAACATATTACCAATATAAACATTTTGGTTATTCAATCAAAGTTATCAATCATCACAGTGTTGTAAACCATAAGTTGAGCTTGAATAATACCATAGATTAATACAAAACATACATAGATATTAGATTAATACAAAATATTCACACTGATATGCGTTGAAAGGCCAAGGCAACCTCCCCAATCAACAATTTATATTCACATACGTGGAAGAGGAATAATACCCAGAATTACATAGCCTAATTTAATAATCTCTTTAGCCATCCATGATAATACTAAACAACAAAAAAAATCCATATTGTAAACCTTATATACCAAGCTCATACAAACAAGAACTAAGACCATTACAATAAGGTTGTGAAGCAGCAACCAACTCGACTACATGCCCATAGATTCTACTCCAAACGTAGCTCCTTCAGTGCTCGGCTAACTAACAATTGCTCAGCATTCCACTGCTGATCTGAACTTAAACATAAATGAAACAACTTACAAATATAGTCATAAACATAGAGATGTAGTAGAAAAACACTTCATTTCATTAATAGAAAAATATAGAACTATGCTTACAAACAAAATGGAAATAAGATAGCTCGGTCGATGGTAACTTATCTCTAAGAAGAGATGTGGTGGATACATGCCTCTGAGTTATGTCACAATGAGGCTCAAGGGCCTATTTATTATTGGAAAACATGAGAAAACCCTAAACAACCAAAACTCTAACCCCATGAGATGTAAAACCAAGAGTTTATGGGCCCCGTTGGGGTGAGTTGGGTAGCCAACTTCCTAGAGTCGTAACTTGGTCATATTATCTTCGTTTGGTGCATAGATACCTTGTTGGAAAGGTCTCTCAGAGTACTATAGTTTTCATCGCAAACCCTTGCCTGTGGCTATGAGCTTGATGCAAACCCCAAAAAACATTTTTTAGGTAGTCAAAACTGCTCTAGAAGTTTAGGAACCGAAAAATTGCTAAAAATAGTAAATGCTGAAATTAACAACGAAACAGATGAAACTAACTGGGAGGTCTAGGTGGAATAGGTAGGTGGCCACCAATATCCACCTGGATGATTTCTCCCCCCTTAGGAAGCAATGGTCCCCATTGTGTGAAAAGCCACCATGAGGTGAGGAAATTTCTATTGAACCTAGTCCCTTGTGAACCATTTGGCCTGGTGCAGGAGTTGGCCTGCTTTGAAAATTTGATATAGTTGTATCCTCTATTGGTGAGTGTTCTTAATCTATGTGTCCATGATCTGATCAGTTGTGGCCTATGCCATGCATTCTGGGTTGAGCTCTCTTGGTGTGAGTTGTTCTGCAATGTCACATGTGTCCAACAATGGTGGAAAGTATGGCCGAAGGCGATCTACATTGAACACTGGGTGCATACCAAGGAATGGTGGCATGTTGAGCTTGCAGGAATTGTCACGGATGACCTTGGTGATGGTGTATGGCCCATATCAAAGCGGGTGAAGCTTGCAGTAGGGTCTAACAAGGCACTACTTCTGCAAGTGTAGCCAAACTTTGTCACCTACCTAGAACTTGTGTGGTACTCAATGTTGATCATGGCACTGCTTGTACTTAGCATTGGCTCTGTCCAATATATCATGGACCTACTAGAAGATGTGTTGAATGTGCTCAATGAAATTGTTAGCTCATTTAGCTTCAGAATGAACATGATTCAAATCTACCTGAGTGGTTGCAAATGGTATGGCCACATCAATGGGGCATAATGGTTGAAATCCTAGCCCTACCTGAAAGGGGTTGTGGCATGTTGAGTTATGGAGATATTTGTTGTAGCTGTGTTGGACATAGACGATACTTTCATCCCACGTGAGTTGATGCTTCGAGTTGTACATGCACAAAATGTATACGATCATCCTATTGACAACCTCTGTTTGCCCATCAGTTTGGGGATGAAAAACTTTGGACTTAGTAAGTTTTCTGTCCATCATTAAAGAGAGACTTGTCTAAAATTCACTTAGGAATCTGTTGTCCCAATCTAAGATAATTGATTGTGGGATCCCAAAGTGTACCCATACTTGTTCAAAGAAGAGCTTATTAGTGGCCTCTATTATGATACTCTTCTTGCAGGCCACCATGATGGCCATCTTAGAGAATCTGTTGATGACCACAAAAATGCAATCGTTGTTGTGCAAAGTAGAAGGAAGGCCTGACATGTAATCCATGGAGACAGCTTCCCAAGGCCAACTAGGATTAGGTAGAGGAGCATACATTCCTTCTTCTTGATGGTTGGTTTGGCAATGGCATGGGAGGTGAAGGATCTAATGTACTTCCCAACATCCTGACAAAGTTTCAACCAATAAAAATGCTTCTACAATACCATCATTGTTTTCTCTATTCTGAAATGTCCAACGACCCGACTGTAGTGTGCCTCCCAAATTATCATGGCACACTCACTTGAAGGAACACATATGTGTCCCAGGTGGCATAACAGTGCATCTTGAAGGTGAAAATTTGGAACTTGCTTCCCTTCCAGATTTTTTTGGTATATGTTGCCGAATTTGTTATCTTAGGGGGTCCTAACACAGTTTCAGAGTTAGTTGCTGTAGAGCTGTAACAAGGGCCTTTTTCACCTCTAGTTATCTCACATTATAAGTCAATCCGGGAACGTTTTTGTTATTGTGAAGGGTATCTCGATTTGAGGCTATTTGTCAGAGTAATGCTTCGTAGTATAGATCTAAGAAATACAAGAGTAAATGGATGCTATTCTAGGCTAAATTACTTCTGCATAAAGAAATCACACACGGCAACTTTGTCAGTCAAGGGTACGGAAGCAGTAACCCATCCCTTTAGAAACTGATAAAGGAAAAGAAATTAGAGTATGGATCATGGATCTGGGAGCATAATAGCATCTGCTGCGTCTCACGACAGCCTTGATCCTCCTCCCACACAATACCAATGAATGCAAGTAAAAAGGAACAGCAAGAAAGCAGAATGGAACAACAATTCAGAAATGGAACAGCAATTTAGAAATGGAACAGCAATAAAAGGAACAGTAGGCAGGAAACTGAATCTCGTGAGTTCAACACTCTCAATTCTTGGCATCAACTTACATACAAATAAAGAGCAATCTTTTGTACAGGTAGACAGTTAATCAAATGGAACAGCAAATCACCATAAACAGGAAACGTCAATCATATATAAACATAATCTGAAACGATTACCAGTAGTCCATTACTCCAACCATATGCAGCTGAAACATTCCACTCATAAAGTCTGTAACGGAAGTGAACAACTTAGAACAATGTTATGTGATCAATTCTGGAAATATGATGTAAACTCGTTACAAAGATTTACAAAAGGGAAAACTACTGATGAACAAGTATGGAACAGCATGTACGTATATCAGATTATTGAGAACAATAGACAAACCACACAAAGCCAAACTGTAATGATACAATCACGCAGTCTCCGTTGGAGCCGAGCCCTTAGCTCTCAATGGCACACTGCCGTAATTTACTCCAGATGCAAAGGGAAAATAACACCAAATAGATTATATTAACACATCAATGATAGTACAACAAAACTAAGTCTCAAAGAGACTCCAGAGTCTGAGTGTAACCAATAGTGCAGCTTATAAACAGAAATTAAAAACACGAAATATTCCTGACGTCATTTAAATCTTCGATGTCGCCCCTTCTTATACAAGTAATGGCGGAGTTAACTAAACAACAAAATAATTGAACGTAACGATCCCTCAGGATCAAAGATCCTGAGGGATCTGTTAAACTGTTAACTCCTTTCTTTTCTCTGCCTAGTCTTCCGAACTGATAGTCCTTCATCTCGTCCCGGATTGGTCTACCTTAATTTACTCGCCCTGGTCTGGACTTTATTCGGTTTTAGGGGGACAGCCGTTATCTGCTCATGGGACTCTTGTTTAGCACTGCGCCTTCTTACTTTTGTCCTTTCCTGCATAAAGAAGATAACTTTCAGTGATTGGGTCATTTGTATTCATTCTCATTGCATTCTCCCTATTGTATAATAAAGAAAAGGTTACAAGTATTGCTTGAAACACTACTAAGTTATTCGTTAAAACATACCTTTCCAATGCTCTACACATGGGTGTTTGCTAAATGTTTTTATTTTCACTGTTGCACTATTTTTTTAATTGGTTTATCACTTAAATTCCTGTTGAGGAACATTACAGTGGTATCAGAGCATAATCTTGGCCCAGCTAGGGGTAACCAGTAAGATCATGGGAGATTTGAGCATGTATGCACAGTGACGAGTTACACCGTACACTACCCATGGCTCAAGGGAGATTCAGTATGCAGGGATTCTGGGGTGGAATCCACTACAGTGATGAGAGGTTGGCTCAATTGAGGAAGGTGTCAAACCAGATCCATCATTTTCCTTACAACATAGACACTATGGGGGCACAAGATCTGGGAGTACAACCATCTACATTATGTGGGGAAAGCTGACAGAATCAAGGCACTAGATCTCTTGGAAAGGAGCAGATAGGCTAGAGACAGTTAGAGGATGAGTCAAGGGGACAATTTTTCTAGTGGAGACCTGGTCTTAGGCATAAGGGGCCTGAGGAGGGGATTGAACATGGGGTAGAGGACACGTGGGAGTGTAGGGATCACATTTGTATACCGAGTGTGGCATAAGAGTCACCATTTTTGGGGGCCTATTTGATAGAACCAATTGACACCTTGGGGGAGAAAGTAGAGCATACATCCATAGGACCATCCATAAATGAGGTGTCAGGAAACATCCCCACTATTGATGAGGAGCCAAAAGATATAGAGGCATCTATATCTATGAAACAGTTGCCAGACGACAATCACCTACAACTAACTGATGAGCATGTCTTGCATGTTGGGTTGTCTGGGGAGGAGAAGTTGGAGGCTCATGTTGAGCTTATGATGGAGGAGGATGTGAAGCCATCCTTTGGGCTAGCTAGTGATGAGGGGCAGCATAGAGACCACAAGTTGGGATTTCAACACAATTCGCTTCAGAGGCACACTAATAAGATCTACATTGTTATCAGCCCATCCTTATGCATTGGATTTAGAGAGGCAGAGTTGTCTAGACATACCAAAGGGGATGACTAGGTTAGTAGAAATGTTAGGTCACCTTTGCCCATTGGAGAGAGAGACAGAGCTACCTAGTTAGATATCATGTCTTGACCTGGGTAGTGGGATGAGACGGTCAGAGTTGCACAAGATGCAACATCCACATGTCGGTCTTGTTCTATGTGCTAGAGTTTGTGCATTCGATCTCTCTCTTGGGGTTGGATGGCGAGAGATTATGAGTTGGTACTCGGTGGAGTGGGATAGACTCATGGAGATGGTTGTAGTTCAGAGTAAAACTCAGTGGGAGCTTTCGGACATTGAGGGTGTTGGAGGCCCAAGTTGGGATTGGGATCTAGGCAGGGCTTCCTATCCGATGTCAAACATGTGGGATTACTATGGAATTGTTGAGGTAGTCAACCCCATGTCTGAGCGCATTCATTCCTTAGGGGAGCTCTAGTTTACGCTAGTGGCCAGGTGGTTTGTGAGCAGAATCCATTGGTTGTTTTGGCATGTTGGCTATGCATGAGGGTGCAGGATGATTAACATTCTCTAGATGGAGCTGGTTCAAGGAGGTTGCATGGGTACGCCACCAGACCGGATATTGTATGTAGACGATGTTCTCCCATTGAGGTTTAAGACTTAGGGGTCACAAACGATCGGCACAACAGAGATATCCCTCCTAGGAGGAGTTGATCCAGGTCTGGGTGTGAACAAGGACCCTTCCAAGACCTTTTACTTTTGTGATGTGTTAAAATTTCTTTTTAAAATAACATTAACGAATACATCTACACGCGGAAAAGAAGAGGAACATAACAATCATCAGTACATGAAAACATAAGACGTTGATAATGGAGTTCATCGAAGAGGGACTACGTCTTCGGGCCCTATTGTCAATATGGTGTAGGTCACTGCATTAAGTGCTATCAATAATGGTGATGTACACAGAGATGATGTCTCGATCATACAAGGAAAAATGTCCTCATGCAGGAGTGGCTCTAAGAGATATTCCACAACTAGAACTCTCAATCAAAAGACTCCTATTAGTATGATACAAAAACATGCATGATGAGCATCCCGCCAATATGCCGCAAAAGGGATGTCAGAACAAACATGCATGATGACAATAAGACTATCCTAACAACATACAACAAGGGATCTCAAAGGATAACATGATGAGTTATGACAACAAGTACAACATATAGAAGATTCTGCATCAAATTAGCAAGGAATCATGATAACATGTAATAAATAAGGTCTTGCATCAATATCAATAAAGGATCCATGTAGCATAATGTAAAAGAAGAAGTACATGAACAATAATCATATACCTCACACCACGGGCCATATGAAGAAGTGGGTGTCTTATTTCCGAAGCTTCTCAGACCATCTATCTCAAGGAATCAACGAAAGAAGATGGTTGCTCGCACAAGAATGTGGACATCTGACACATAGCTATCAATAAAAAGCTGAATCTTTGCTGAATATCAATTTCATAGCATCGATTTCAAGAAGAACCAAACAAAGAAGAATCAATCAAAGAAGAATTGATCAAAAGATGAATCGATCACAAGAAGAAGAATCGATCATAAAGAGAATAACTGCTCTGGACTCTCGGCTATGTAGCTCACTGGCTATCTGGCTCTGTAGCGCTCTGGCTTATGTCACTGTAGCTCTGTGATCTACCAGAATTTCAAGCGCCATGACTCTATGGCTATCTGCGCTCTGGATTGATCAAGCTCTGTAGCTCTATGGGGTTCAAGCGCTGCGCTAGCTTTCAATCTCTCTCTGGCACTCAGGCTCTCGGGCCTCTTCCTCGTAGCCTTTCCACACAGCCTCTCAGGATTTCTGTCATACTTCTCTAGCTCACTGTTACACAGCCTTTCCGTGCTCCTCTCCTCATCTCTCTGTCACTATCATGAGTTATATCACGTTTGGATCAAAGTCGTGCTTAAAAATCAGACGTCGGTTTTGTTGAGAATAGAAGTCATTTGCTTAGAAGCATCGACTAGTGCAACAAAATCCTTAGAATAGCTTTATTTCTTTTAAAACAGAAATACACTAAAACTAATAAATCCGACCAAAACAGAAAAGACTGGATCTCAAGTTTTATCAAATCGGACCTATAATTCCGTCGGGCCCATGTTATATCGCAAGTTGGAATCTCAGATCATTGATCTCCGATTTGCCGATTAGATCTGGACCATCAATTTGACTTCCGATCCGACGGCTAAGATCACATCGCATATCACAATTGCTGTGGCCCGGGGTTCTACCTTTTGTATCTGCCGATGTCGATCATTCCAAACGTCGATATCAGTGATCGCTAATCGAATTCGCTACACCCAGGGGTCCTAGTCTTGTGCCTTGGGTTTTACCAATCCGATCTACCAATTTCGTCATTCCATTGCCGATTTGAAAGCATCTATATCGCCGATTTGACTTTTCCGAACCCATATATCGGCAATCACTAATCGGGGGTCTTAAAGTCCACCCTTTGCACGATTCCCGATGTGATTTGCCTTATAAAGGCTTTAAGTCCATTTTTATGAGGAAAACCTGCTTTTTTCAAAGGAACCAAGGAAACTCTTTTCCTGATAACTTCATCATCCGGACTCAAATTGATGAACCATTCACACCTCTGTGATTAGGAAGAAGAGATCTACATTCTGGTCCTGGTTTGAAGTCATTCTAAGTGCTTTGATTTTCGAGCATTCATAACCCTTTGTCCTGTGTGTCTTTCTGGAGCCACTTGGATTAATCCTTCCCACTGAGGAGC
This sequence comes from Pinus taeda, assembly GCA_000404065.3. Lineage (NCBI taxonomy): Eukaryota > Viridiplantae > Streptophyta > Pinopsida > Pinales > Pinaceae > Pinus > Pinus taeda. Next base: position 94,684 of record APFE030122089.1, on the reverse strand, counting down.
TTTTGGTCCTCCAAAAGCATAAAAAATAATCTGCAACTTTCTCTGTACCCTGTCTGCATCACAAATTTCCTAAAAAGGTCTCGCTGCCATCTCCTTCACCTTTGTTCTTCGGAGCCTTAAGCGACAAGCTGACACTTGCTACTTCTGCAACCTGTAGTACATTATTTTGCAAACTTTGAATGACATGACCAACTAAGAATCCAAATGTCCCACACTTGCCACCAGTTTATGATACACACTCGGTGGTTAATTTTACAACAAGATAGACACAATACTCTAGCTATGACAATAAGGCCAACTTATCATTGTTGCTTCAAAAAGTGATGGAAGAAACCTCATCACTGCAACACATGATTTACATACATAAGGCCAAAAATTTGTTTTGACAAGTGATGGAAACATAACAACACTTTCAGAGTTTTAACATGCAACTCAAAATATGACTCAAAACATGACCAAACATCATTGGTGTTGACTACATGATGGAAACAAAACATTGCATTTACATTTTAAAATGCAACAAGTGATTTACAAAAGAATGACCATGAAATGACAACCTGTCTAGAAACCATTTCTCACTTATCTTCGTGAATGGGTCAACTCCTTGAGGTGATTTTATTTGTTGAACAACTTCTTTACCTAGTTCACACATCGATGCTTTGTCTTTAAGGCATTGCTCTAGATGGAGCTTTTGATGGCCATTTCTGTTGCACTGACTGTAGTAGGCTTTCTCCCTCCATATCTATTTAACCTGTTTCTTTTCATGCTATTGAGAGGGTCTTTCGTGCCTCATGAGTGCTCTCATTCTTTTCCAACACTTGGAAAAGGTATGGTTAGGTAAACCACAAAAAGTACATGTTTTTTGATGCCTTGATCTCCATTCATTATTAGCAACATGATCATAATCAAAATGAATATTCAATGATCGAAAATGGTTATACCTTCCTTTGTTGTTTTTGATGTCATTATGGCAATGAGAGCTTGCCTTAGCTCTCTCCCTGCAATGGAAACTACCATGGGATGACGAGGATGTTTTCCCATCATTCTCTTTCCTCGAGGATGTCTCAAACGAATCTAACACCTTTGAGCACTCTCCTTTAGTGTATCTCGAGCCTGAAAATCGATGTTCATGCACAACCTCGAAAGGTTGAGTGATGCCTTGTTTATTAGCACTAAGCTCTTCTTCCTCGTGCCTCATGCTTGTAAGGAGCCTCATGTCTGTCCCTGTAATTGGGATCTACAAATCTCCAACAGACATCATACTATGAGAAGATGAAATCGAAAGGAAATCAACATCTTTTACCTTATCTTTTGATTTGGAAAGAACTGATGAGGACTGTTCATCATCCTTTTTGGTGGTTCGCTAACTGTCTTAGTGCATTCCCAACTTCTTTCCTGACATACCCAAGTCTTGCCTGATAGGGAAATTCCTCTACTTTTATGGGATTAAAAATGCCTTTGCCATTAATGCCCAAGCCTTTTCCTTCATACCCCAATTCTCTTCAATAGTTTGGAGCCAATTCCTATGGTATGATTTAAAAAAGCAATGAAATCATCATCAGTAAGCATACATGAAGATGGAGAATTACTTTTTACCTCACATGGGTCTCGCTACATCTTTTCCAAGGCCTCGTCCTTTTCTTGCAGCTGTCGTAGCAAACTTTGTTTTTCCTCTTTCTCTTCATGTAAACGCATCTTCAATTCATCATTCTCTATTTGAAGATTATGTTTGTTTTGCTTTAGTTCATCCATGGCCTCTTCCATGGCTTTCAACTAAAGCTGTAACCACTCCTTTTCCTCAGTTTCTTTTTGTAGAGTTTCATACACAATTTCCACTTTCTTGGAAATGTTGAGCATGGTCTAGTACATTGCTCTTTCATCATCTGTCATTGCACGTTCCATTGTTCATACTGCAATTCACATACACGTAAAGACCGCTCTAATACCACTTGATCCAGGTCCAGGTGTGAAGAAGGACCTGTTGGCATTATGGCCCAGGTTTGGAGCTATGGCACAGGTGTTGTCCTTGATGGCAACCCTCTCTGGTAACAGATCTCAGATCAGGCATTCAGACAGTAGAAAAAGTCATATACGCAGGTTCATCTAGACAAAGGCGCGTATACACGCGGATTATACATTATAAAAGCGCGTATATGTTGGTGATCACTCTTTTGGTCCATGGCAGTTAGATCTTGGAACTTGAACCTATATTTTGGACCATGGCGTCTCGTCAATTGTGCCGATCCATAGTTTTTGGGTTCATGGTATTGAAATGTTATGGTTTTGGACCATGGTATTGGGGAAGGCCTAGGACTATAAAAGAGGAAGGAGACCTTGTGGCAAATCACCATCTGGATTATTTTTGAAGATCTGAAAAGTGTTAGAGCTGGGATATTGGATGGTGATGCAGATCTGGATCTGAAGGAAGAAGGGACCTTAGCACAAAAGGAAGGACAAGGTCTTTTCATGGGTCATGATCTTTAAGCTTAATGATAATATCTCTGTATGATTTTGATCTGCTTGATGTGGCGCTCGTCTGATCTATAAGTCTGATTATCTGGGTTATTTAGTGATTGAATATCTGGAAGAGTGTATTGTCGTTTATAGATCTGTGCGCAGGTTCAGTGAAGCGAAGGCGCGTATACACGCTGGTTAGGTGAAGTAAAGGAGCATATACGCAGTTTGTCTCATAGGCAGAGGTGTATGCACGCAAGTTTCAGACTGTTAAAGTTGCGTATATGCTTTAAGTTGTGATCTGGCTGTTTCTGCTTATTGCTGCTGGGTTTTGGGTTCTGTTTCTGCTATATGGTTTCTGGTATAGTTTTCTGTGTACAGTTGTCAGAGGAGTATCTACTTGTTTCAGATCTAATTGGTGGAAAGGAGATTGGTTGATACTTGATGTTCATGGATCCAGTTTGAAAATTGATGAAAAGTGGTCCCTGGAAGAAAGAGAAGGTTGTAGCCTTCTGTAGGCCAGCATCTACATACTAGTATCTTGGCTAGTACAAAAGCTAAAGGGGGTTGTTGCTCCCTTCCAGGAGAAAACTGGAGAACAAGAGAGAGAGTAGTAGCTCTCTGCAGGTTGCAGCCTGCGTACTGGTAAAAAGACTGCACCAGTACATTGTAAAAGAAGTTTTCTAATTTAAAAGGAAGATAGAGACGAATTGCAGCAGGTGGTTTTCACCCACATTGGGTTTCCACCTTATATCTTGTGTTCTTGTGTCTGATTGTCTTTCTGCTCTGTTTTACTGTCTCTGGATACTGCTATTGGATTCTGCATCACTGACTAACAATCATCATCAGAAAGATTAAGTAAAATAAAAGCATATTCTGTATACGCGGATTTTCTTCTGCATAGCTGCGTACATACACAAGTTTACTAAATTGAAGTAGTGTATATCAGTTGTTTTTGAAAAAGAATAATTATCCTGATAATACTGATTCACCCCCCCTCTCAGTATTATTTTCAACAACCCTTCCAAGACATTTTACTTTCGTGATGTGTTAAAATTTCTTTTTAAAAGAACATTAACGAATACATCTACATGCAGAAAAGAAGAGGAACATAACAATCATCAGTACATGAAAACATAAGACGTTGATAATGGAGTTCGTCTAGGAGGGACTATGTCTCCAGACCCCAGTTTCAAGATGGTGTAGGCCGCTACATTAAGTGTTGTCAATAATGGTGATGTACATAGAGATGATGTATCGATCATAGAAGGAAAAATTCCCCCATGCAGGAGTGGCTCTAAGAGATATTCCACAACTAGAACTCTCAATCAAAAGACTCCTATTAGTATGATACAAAAACATGCATGATGAGCATCTCACCAATATGCCACAAAAGGGATGTGAGAACAAACATGCATGATGACAACAAGAGTATCCCAACAACATACAACAAGGGATCTCAAAGCATAACATGATGAGTTATGACAACAAGTACAACATATAGAAGATTCTACATCAAATCAGCAAGGAATCATGACAACATGTAATAAATAAGATCCTGCATCAATATCAATCAAGGATCTATGCAGCGTAATGTAAAATAAGAAGTACATGAACAATAATCATATACCTCACACCACGAGTTATCTAAAGAAGTGGGTGTCTCACTGCCGAAGCTGCTCAGACCATCGATCTCAAGGCATCGATGAAAGAAGATGGTTGCTTGCATAAGAATGGGGACATCTAACACATAGCTGTCAATAAAAGCAGAAGCTTTGCTGAATATCGATTTCATAGCATTGATTTTAAGAAGAATCGAACAAATAAGAATCAATAAAAGAAGAATTGATCAAAAGATGAATCGATCACAAGAAGAAGAATCGATCATAAAGAGAAGAACTGCTCTAGACTCTCGGCTTTGTAGCTCGCTGGTTATCTGGATTTGTAGCACTCTAGCTTATGTCACTATAGCTCTGTGATCTGCCAGAATTTCAAGCACTGTGACTCTATGGCTATCTATGCTCTGGATTGATCAAGCTCGGTTCAAGCGTTGCGCTAGCTTTCAAGCTCTCTTTGGCACTCAGGCTCTTGGGCCTCTTCCTCGCAGCCTTTCCATGTAGCCTCTGGGACTTTCTGTCATACTACTCTTGCTCACTATTACACAGCCTTTCCGTGCTCCTCTCTCAGCTCTTTGTCACCATTGTGTGTTATATCACATTTGGATCAAAGCCGTGATTAAAAATTAGAGGTCGGTTTTGTTTAGAATAGAAGCCGTTTGCTTAGAAGCATCAGCTGGTGCAACAAAATCCTCAGAAGAGCCTTATTTTTGTTTTAAAACAGAAATACATTAAAAATGATAAATTCGACCAAAACAGAAAAGACTGGATCTCAATTTTTATCAAATCGGATCTATAATTCCATCGGGCCCGTGTTATATCGCAAGTTGGAATCTCAGATCGTTGATTGCCGATTTTTCAATTAGATCTGGACCATTAATCTGACTTCCGATCTGATGGATGAGATCACATCGCATATCGCAATCATTGTGGCCTTGGGTTTTGCAAACCTGATCCGCCCATGCCGTCATTCCATCATCGATTTGTAGGTGCAGATATCGCCGATTTGACTTTTCCAACCCCATATATCGGTAATCACTGATCGGGGGTCTTAAAGTCCACCCTTTGCATGATTCCTAATGCGATTTTCCTTATAAAGGCTTTAAGTCCATTTTTGTGAGAAAAACCTCTTTTTTTCAAAGGAACCCAGGAAACTCTTTTAGTGATAACTTTATCATCCCGACTTAGATTGATGAACTATTTGCACCTTCGCGATCAGGAAGACAATATCTACGTTCTGGTCCTAGTTCAAGGTCATTCTAAGTGATTTTATGTTCGAGCGTTCATAACCCTCTGTCCTGTGTGTCTTTCTGGAGCCACCTGGATCAAGAGTGGAGTTAGGGTGTTCATGTCTACCAGGATGGATGAGGGGACATGGTGCATGTCACGGTGGAGTCACTATCAGAGTGGCGGAAACTTTGGCACATGTAGGATACCATATGTTACATGGTCGTATGATAGTAAGCAGTTGTACATAAGACTAGATAGAGTCAGGTCATAGCATTCAATGTTATATAGAGGGATGTGGCTTGATGCATACAGACCTAATTCTAGGCCATAACACCCAGTGGTATGTAAGGCTATGTAGCGAGGAACAGTGGGCTACAGAGGAGCATGGAGATACATGGTGGTATACCATAACATGCTGGTTTACAATGTGGGGTAGAAGGAGTGACTCACATTGCATTGAGAATGTGCGGGGAGTGATAGGTGTGGTGACACAAGTAGGACACAAGAGGGTAGAGGATGGTATAGTTGTAGTTAGGGGTATCCAGTTCTGTACATGGATAGGTTGCAGCATACAGTGGCATTTCATGGAGTGCGGTGGTACTTGCTGGTATGTAGTGACACATGATGCAGTGCAATGGTCTCTTGGAGCTTTGCCTACAGGGAGACTTATCGGCAGGGATAGTAGGTGTACCATTGGAGGCAACTCACCTAGGATCAATGAGGACACTTTCAAGCATTTAGGGACACCATGTTTAGTGGAGGCAGGGCCTCGAGGGAGTTATCATCAGATTTGAGGTGGAGAGAGGGTCGTCCATAAGATTACTCTTGAGCATTCTGGAAGACTCTTGATCATACTCTTTGGGACATACCCACCCGTCATCCTCCAATGTTTCTTACAGTCGTAGAGAGTTTGGTTGTTTCACTTTGACACTCTCCATTTAGGAAGGAGGGCATGGGGGACACACCTTAGGCACTTGGATGAGACACCACGTGTCATGGGTCAAGAGGAGACTCTCAAGTTGAGACACTTGGTAGGTGCACAAGTTGACAGTTACAGACTTAGGGATGGCATGGTTGATTATCGAGGTAGCATATGTCCCATCCCTAGGTTCACACTTGGGGAGGTGAACAAGAGGGAGTTACATGGTGCTTTTTCAGTTGGACAGCTTGAGGTGTTAGGGGAGCATGAGGTGTGGAGGATGGTAGTCCTTTTTGGCAGGATGATGCCTAGGCTTCTGGCAGTACCCGAGCACATCATCAGGAGTTGGAATAGTAGATCTCGTTGTGTGATTTGGTAGGCATAGAAAAACTAGATATTTGAGGCACGGGTTTTTGATTCTTAGTGATTACCTATTGGATACCTATAGGATGCAAAGCTGAGGCACAAAGGGGTCCCAACAACTAGCAGCATATCACAATGATAGACAAAGAGGATTGGTGTTTGTGGACCTCTAGTATGGTTATGGGATCCAGGGATTCAATGGATTGGTGGGATACTCTACTCCTTAATGAGCATGGTGAAGATAAGAAGTGGACTGATTTGTTCATACGAGGACACTTGGGCAATCACCAAAGTCCTCAATATAGGACAAGGAAGATTGTTTCTTAGGATTTGGGCTAGCCATGGAGTGATAGGTGTTGGCACTGTTGAGTCACTTTGGAAATATTGGCCTAGCCTTAATCATTGCATAGATTATGGCCGAGAGTTATGGGAGAGGAGGTTCTCATACAGGCATGCTAGGTAGTTATTCATGACCAGAGTATCACAATGTCAGCATGATAGGTTCCTTCTGTGACGGTCAGGGGATTCTGGCATAATAGAGATGTGTAGTTCAACTACTCGTAGAGGTGAGATGGTTTCTACAGAGGAGGGTCATGCAGATCTTCCATTTGGTTATAGTGATTCATTGATGGTGTTGGGAACCTCACCGGTGTGGCAGGGTGATCGACAAGAGGAGATGAGGGGAGGCCTGGGTAGACGAGGGTTCAATTTCACCAGGATTGGGCTGCATCTTCATGATTTTACTCTTGTAGTGCATGAGATGGACTATTCGGTAGAGCATCTTCATGAGGATTTGGGTAGCGTTTTACATTGTTAGGATGCTCTACTTATTGGTGATAAACACAGGGGTTCTAATGCCCATGTCTGGTAGGATTGTGAGTGGAGCAATGGGGGCTTCACATTGATTAGGATCACTTGGGATCTTGGTATCAAGGGGCTCCTTCACTATAGGATAGTACAATCATCAAGGATGATCTAATGGCACATTTGGGACCCTGGTTAATTTTGCAGTGATAGTGGGGGTCGACAGTCAGAGATGGTGTTTGTTAAGGAATTTCTTAAGGACGAGCAATGCTTGGTGCATTGGAAGAACTTGCCAGATGAGGATGCCACCTGGGAAGGTGAGCATAGTTTGGAGCACCCAGCTTTGAGGTTGCTTGAGGGAAAGAAAAATTTGGGAGGGGAGGACTGTCATGTCCCTTTTCAAACACATTAGTAACAATGTTCTGCTACACAATTTTGCACATCTTTTACGAAGGAGGATGGCCCCACACTTTTGACTTAGGAAATTAGGGGCCAAATTGACTTTATTTAGCTGCTAGTGGAATGTGGGGGCCACTCACATATGAGGTTGAATTAGCCATTCGATATGCTTGGAGGGAAAATCGAATGGGTGGATGGAGGGGCCCACATGAGGCTAAGCGAACCCAAGGAATTATAAAGAGAGATAAACTCTCATTTTGTTTTCATTCTAAATATTTGACAAACAAACTCACTCTTGTACGCTCTGCTGCTTAGCGAGTCTACCAGCTAGTTAGCCACAAGTCTTCTGCAGGTAATATTCAACCTCTACTTTAGGGGACCTGATCCAGGTCTGGGGTGTGACGAAGGACCATTTCAAGACCTTTTACTTTCTTGATGTGCTGAAATTGAATTTTAAAAGAACATTAATGAATACATCTGCATGCGGAAAAGAAGAGGAATATAACAATCCTCAACACATGAAAACATAAGCGTTGATAACAGAGCTCGTCTAGGAGGGACTATGTCTTGGGGCCTTGGTGTCAAGATGGTGTAGGCTGTTGCATTAAGTGATGTCAATAAAGATGACGTACATAGGATATGATGTTGTGACCATGTAAGGAAAAGTGCCCTCACATAGGAGTGGCTCTAAGAGACATTCCACAACCGGAATTCTCAATCAAACTCCTATCAGTATGACACAAAAACATGCATGATGAACATCCCGCCAACATGGCACAAAAGGGATTTCATAAACAAAACATCCATTTTGACAACAAGAGTATCCCAACAACATTCAACAAGGGATCTCAAAGCATAACATGAAGATTTATGACAACAAGTACATCATACGGAAAATTCCTCATCAAATCAAGCAAGGAATCATGACAACATGAAATAAATAAGATCCTGCCTCAATATCGATCAAGGATCCATGCAGTATAATGTGCAAAGAAGAAGTATATAAACAATAATCATATACCTCATAACAAAGGGGCCATCTGAAGCTGGATACTTGTATACTTAGCAAAACCATCCACCATGAATACATTGCTCACATTGTTGATGCGCAGGCAGGACCGTTACCATTCTAGACTTTGGCTTCCCTTGCATCATTAATTTTCTGGCTTATCACGATAAAAAATAGAAGCTATCAATGTGCTGAAGCTTGCTCGGCCATCGATCTCATAGCATCGATTTGATGAAAAAGACTACTCTGGACTATATCGATGCAGCTCGCTAATCAAACATCTCTCACTAATCAGGAAGAAGACTACTCAAGCTTTGTAGCGCTCTAGCTGCAACTCTGTGGCTCTGCCTAACCCTTTGGGTCTTGGCTTGTCTTCTTGTTCCACATTGATCATGCTCTGTGGCTCTCTGCAGCCCTGATGTGCTCTATTTTGTTTTTTAAGTGCTCTAGACTCCTCATGGGCTCTCTGGAATCCAGGCTCTCGAGCCCTCCCTTCAGCTCTCTGCATTCATGCTCTCGGACACTCTAGCATACAGGCTCTCGACTCTCTGGTTTTGCAGGCTCTCTAGCACTCTCTCCAGCCTTTAGCACATAGCCCCCTATGCACTCTACCTCCATCGTGTTTTTTAACACGTTTGGGACAAGCCTCCTTAAGAATCGGGATCTATTTGTTGAGAATAGAAGCCGTTTGAACATAAGGTTCACCCAGCACAACAAAACCACATAAATGCCCTTTTCTGTTAAATCAGACAAAAACACGTGAAAACCCAAAATACATAAAAAACCTTGAAAAATCCAATAAACCAGACTTCAAACTTTATCAAATCAGGCTTTATTTGACTATCGGGTCTGCAGTGATCGCAATCACATATCGCCATGTTAATGGCCCTATATATCGGCCAATCACCAATAAGCCAATTAGATCTTGACCATTCATTTGTTCCAATCAAAAGGTCCATATTGCATTACTGTCGCTATCACATCACCCCTTGGTATTGAGATCTTCGATCTTTTGTTCGCCGATTTAATCATGGTCATTGATCGGTTTCCAATCCAATGGCTGAGATCACATCACATATCGCTATCACTACAGCCCGAGGTTCCACCTTTGGCATCTACTGACACCAATTGCCAACGTCGATCACCGATATCAACAATCTCATATCGCTTATTGCAGGTTCTAAAGCCCCAATATCGTTGATTTCCTACCCCCGATTGCGATTAGTAGGAGATCACTGATCGGGGGTTCTAAAGGCCCACCTTAAGTCTTCCCTTTGCACTTCTTCTGATGTGATTTGCCTTATAAAGGCTAAAAACCCATTTTTAGGAGAAAATGCCTCCTTTTTCGAAGGAACTAAGGCAAACACTTTTCACGATAACTTCATCATCCAGACTCGAATTGATGAACCATTCACACCTGCATTATCAAGAAGACTAGAGCTACACTTTGGTCTTGGGACGACATCATTTTGAATAATTTGATTTTCGGGTGTTCATGAGCCTCTTTTTCCTGTGTGTATTTTTCGAGCCACCTGGATCAATCCTCCCCACTGAGGAGCTTTTGGTTCTCCAAAAGCATGGAAAATAATCTGCAACTCTCTCTGTACCCTGTCTACATCAAAAGTGTCCTGAAAAGGTCTCGCTTCCTTCTCCTTCACCTTTTTTCTTCAGAGCCTTAAGCGACGAACCGACACCTACTACATCTGCAACCTATAGTACATTGTTTTACAAATTACATGCTTGAATGATATGACCAACTAATGACCCAAACGTCCCATACTTGCCACACGTTTATAACACATACTCGGTGGTCAAGTTTACAACAAGATGGATGTAATACTCCAGCTATGACAATAAGGCCAACCTATCATGGTTGCTTCAACAAATGATGGAAAACACATCATCACTGCAACACATGATTTACAATCATAAGGCCAAACACTATGGTGTCGACAAGTGATGGAAACATAACATCACTTCAGAGTTTTAACATGAAACTCAAAATATGACTAAAACCATGACCAGACATCATTGTTGTTGACCAAGTGATGGAAACACATCATCACTTTTACACTTTAAAATGCAACAAATGATTTACAAAAGAATGACCATGAAACAACAACATGTATAGAAACCATTTTTCAGTTAGTATGGTGAATGGGTCACCTCCTTGAGGTGGTTTTGCTTGTTGAACAACTGCTTTACCTGGTTCACGCACCGAAACTTTGTCTTTAAGGCGCTGTTCTAGATGGAGCTTCCAGCAAGTGGCTCTTTGATGGCCATTTCTATCGCAATGACTGCAGTAGGTTTTCTTCCTCCATATCTTCTTAACCTGTTCCTTTTCATGCTATTGAGGGGGTCTTTCATGCCTCTTGAGTGCTTCCATTCTTTTCCAACACTTAGAAAAGGTATGGTTCGGTAAACCACAAAAGGTACATGTTTTTCGATGCTTTGATCTTCGTTCATTATTAAAAACATGATCATAATCAAAATGAACATTTGAAGATTGAAAGTGGTTATACCTTCCTTTGCTATCTCTGCTGTCAGTATGGTGATGAGAGCTTGCCTCAACTCTCTCCCTGCAATGGAAACTACCATGGGATGATGGGGATGTTTTCCCATCATTCTCTTTCCTAGATGATGTCTCGGACGAATCTAACACCTTCGAGCACTCTCCTTTAGTGTACCTCGAGCCTACAAATGAATGTTCATGCACAACCTCCAAAGATGGAGTTATGCCTTGGTTATTAGCACCAAGTTATTCTTTCTCCTCGTGCCTCATCCTTGTAAGGAGCCTCATGTTGGTCCCTGTAATTGGGATCTCCAAATCTGCAATAGACATCATACTATGAGAAGATGAAATCGAAAGGAAATCAACATCTTTTACCTTCTCTTTTAATTTGGAAAGAACTGATGAGGGTTTCTCATCATCTGTCGTTGGTGGTTCGCTAACTGTCTCAGCGCATTCCCTAACTTCTCTCCTGACATACCCAAGTCTCGCCTGACGGGGTAATTCCTCTACTTTGATAGGGTTGACAATGCCTTGGCCATTAATGCCAAAGCCTTTTCCTCCATACCCCATTCTCTTCAATAGTTTGGAGCCAATTCCTGTGGTATGATTTTCAAAAACAGGGAAATCATCATCATGAAATATACATGAAGATGGAGAACTACAACTCACATGGGTCTCGTTGTAGCTTTTCCAAGGCCTCATCCTTTGCTTGCAGCTTTCATAGCAAAATTTGTTTCTCCTCTTTCTCTTCATGTAGATGCATCTTCAATTCATTGTTTTCTATTTGAAGATTATGTTTGTTTTGCTTCAGCTCTTCCAAGGCCTCTTTTGTGGCTTGCAACTAAAGCTGCAATCCCTCCTTTTCCTCTGTTTCTTTCTGTAGAGTTTCATACACAATTTCCACTTTCTTGGAAATGGCGAGCATGGTCTCGCACATCGCTCTTTCATCCTCTGTCATTGTTCACACTGCAATTCACATCAACTCAAAGACCGCTCCGGTACCACTTGATCCAGGTCCAGGGTGTGATGAAGGACCCTTCCAAGACCTTTTACTTTCATGATGTGTTAAAATTTCATTTTAAAAGAACATTAATGAATACATCTGCATGGAGAAAAGAAGAGGAATATAAAAATCATCAACACATGAAAACATAAGCATTCATAATGGAGTTCATCCAAGAGGGTCTACGTCTCCGGTCCCCGGTGTCAAGATGGTGTAGGCCACTGCATTAAGTGTTATCAATAAAGATGATGTACACAAGATATGTTGTCGTGATCATACAAGGAAAAATTCCCTCATGCAGGAGTGGCTCTAAGAGACATTCCACAACCGGAATTCTCAATCAAACCCCTATCAATATGACACAAAACATTCATGATGAACATCCCACCAACATGGCACAAAAGGGATTTCATAAACAAAACATGCATGTCAACAATAACAGTATCCCAATAAAATTCGACAAGGGATCTCAAAGCATAACATGAAGAGTAATGAAGACAAGTACATCATATAGAAGATTCTGCATCAAATCAAGCAAGGAATCATGACAACATGAAATAAATAAGATCCTACCTCAATATTGATCAAGGATCTGTGCAACATAATGTGCATAGAATAAGTACATAAACAATAATCATATACCTCGTAACAACTGAAGTTGGATATTTGTATCCTTATCAAAACCATCCACTGTGAATACATTGATCACATTGTCGATGCGCAGGTAGGGCTATTACCATTCTAGACTTTGGCTTCCCTTGCATTGTTAATTTTCTGGCTTACCGCAATTAGAAACAGAAGCTATCAATGTGTTGAAGCTTGGTCGGACATCGATCTCACAACATTGATTTGAGGAAGAAGACTGCTCTGGACTATGTCACTGCAGCTTGCTAATCAGACATCTCTGGTTAATCAAGAAGAAGACTGCTCAAGCTTTGTAGCGCTTTGGCTGCAACTCTGCATCTTTGCTTGACCCTTTGGGTCTTGTCTTATCTTCTCTCATCGCCTTGATCATGCTCTATGGCTCTCTACAGCCCTGCGACGCTCTGTTTTTTTTCTTAAGCGCTCTGGACTCCTCATGGGCTCTCTGGACTTCAGGCTCTCGGGCCCTCCCTTCGGTTCTCTGCATTCACGCTCTCGGACACTCTAGCACACAGGCTCTTGGCTATTTGGTTTTACAGGCTCTTTAGCACTGTATCCAGCCTCTAGAATGTAGCCTCCCAGGCACTCTGCTTCCATTGTGCTTTATAACACGTTCGGGACAGGGCCGCTTAAGAATCAAGATCTATTTTTTAAGAATAGAAGCCATTTGAACAGAAGGTTCGACGGGCGCAACAACACCACATAAATGCCCTTTTTCTATTAAAACAAAAAAATACACACAAAAACCCAAAATACACAAAAAAACCTTTAAAAATACAATAAACCGGACTTCAAATTTTATCAAATCGGGCTTTGTTTGACTATCAGGTGTGAGCTAATCGCAATCGCATATCGCCGATGTTAATGGCCCTATATATTAGGGGATCACCAATCGCCGATCATTGATAAGTCGATTAGATCTGGACCGATGATCTGTTCTGACTGGACGGTCCAGATTGCATTGCTATCGCTATCACATCACCCCTTAGTATTGGAATCACCGATCTCCCGATTGCCGATTTAATTGTGGTCGTTGATCGGTTTCCGATCCGACGGCTGAGATCGCATCGCATATCGCTATCGCTACAGCCTGGAGTTTCGCCTTTGGCATACGCCGATGCCAATCACCGACACCGATTGCTCCGATCGCCGATATCAGCAATCACATATTGCTCCTTGCAGGTCCTAAAGCCCCAATATCACCGATTGCCTACCCTCGATTGTGATTAGTCAGAGATCACTGATCGGGGGTTCTAAAGGCCCACCTTAAGTCTTCCCTTTGTACTTCTTCCAATGTGATTTTCCTTATAAAGGCTAAAAACCCATTTTTAGGAGAAAATGCCTCCTTTTTCAAAGGAGCTAAGGCAAACACTTTTCGTGATAATTTCATCATTTAGACTTGGATTGATGAACCGTTAACACCTCCGCGGTTAGGAAGACTAGATCTACACTTTGGTCTTGGGACGACATCATTCTGAATACTTTGATTTTTGGGTGTTCATGGGCCTCCTTGTCTTATGTGTCTTTCTGGAGCCACCTGGATTAGGAGCACCCTTCCCTGCCCTAGGGAGGCTATTCCATAGAGATTGCAGGAGTTTCTAGCAGTGATTGATAGCTCAGTCAGCCACACAGAGGAAGGTACTGCATGTTTCTTCGGTAGCCAGAAATATGCAGAGGTTGATTTAGCTAGCTAAGAGGCCCATCACTTGCTGGGAGTTTTTGGGATCAAGGAAGGTGGAGGATTGAGGGTACTTTATCATTGTTTTGCAGCCAGCCAGCCAGTATGCGCAACAGTATACATTTTTGGGCAAAGAGATTGGGCAGTGGCCTCCAACAAGAAATTCGTGGGGCTTGATTGAGCAGTAATTAGGGCCAAGGACCATCTAGGAAGCGAGGGATTAGATAGTATAGAGGAAAGAAACATTTGAGGGGTGTTTCCAGGTGTATTTGCACGCTGTTTTTCCTGCAAATTGAATTTGGCAGGAGTAGCCAGAGAGCAGCTCCCAAGAGGCTGAAAATCTAAAGTCAAAATTAGAGATATTCCCTTCTGGATTTTTTTTTTTTTTGTCCAAGGAGTCTAAGGCTAAAAGGGAAGAATTTTTGGGCACTTTCCAGTAGGCCAAAAATCAGCAGCTCCCAAGAGGCCGAAAATCCAAAGTCAAAATAAGAGAAATTTCCTTCTGGGTTTTTCTGGGTTTTTTCGAAGGAGTCTGAGGCTAAAAGGGCAGAATTTTCTGTGTAGCTTTTGGGTACTTTCCAGTAGGCTGAATTCAACAGATCAATAGTTTACTAGGACACTGCAGAGCATAGTAGAACAACAACTAAACAACCATATTTCCAACTATTCTACCACTTGGGTTTGGTCCATATTGTCCTTGAGACAAGTCTAGGTGCACTATTCCATTTATATATTGTACTCATGCTCGCATATCTCATAATATATGGCTAAATAGATCCAGTATTACAATGCTTCATGGGTGTTTGCTAAATGTTTTTTATTTTCCACTATTGCACTCTTTGTTTAATTGGTTTATCACTTAAATTCATGTTTAGGAACATTACATTTGAATTCCAGAGAGTACAATGGTACCCTATGTTTCCTCAAGTAGTGGGAAGTCTATCTTAGAGCCTGTCTTAATCTTCTTCTGTATATCTTGAATTCTTTGGCTGAGACTTTTATGACTGAAGGAGAATCCTCCTCTCTTGGTTTCTTCACAGTCTTTTCTCTAGCTATGGGAGTCTCTGAGGAAGTCCTGGAAAGCACCTTCTCTTTAGGCTCCTATAATGTGTTCTCTAACCAATTCTACTGGTTCATGTGCTTCTCTATTTCTGGTCTTTGGGTATGTACATAGGGAGTTACCTTTTGTTCCACTCTTAGCTTAGAAATTACCCCAAACTGGTCATAAGACCATGTAAACGTAAGATGGAAATTTTTTTGTTTTAGAAGGAGGTCTGCTTCCTCTCCTGTTGCTCTGTTGTTACAAATAAAAGGTCCTATCTGTGTATTAATTCTAAATTGAGACATTTTCTTAGCTGCCACAAAATGGATGTTGTCTGAGTGGATTAGTTTCCTGATGTACTCCAAGGAAAATATCCTCATTGGAAGGTAATTGGGAAGCTTATATGGTGGAAACTTTGATCCATAAACTCTGATCTCTGTTAATGATTGGTATAGGTACCAATGTCTTGTCTTCTCCTATTCACTGAGCCGTAACACTTTCTGAATATCCTCATTGATTCTTGGAATATGATGACCACTCAACAAACAAGTTGCTTGATACACAAAATTATCAATAAAATTTGTAAAACTGAATTCCCGTGATTTTTTTCTGATGATAGAGGTCTAGAAAATAATGGACTGAGGCTCTCCTTGCTTATTGGGCTTCTTCACTGTAAAGGGAATCCTGTTTGTCTGGAAGAAAATGAACATATACATAATAATTAAAGAATATTTGAAAATTCCTTTAGTTAAAAATTGAAGGAATTGTTCATGAATTTCATTTGCAAGGAAGTGACCATAGTCAAAGCTGATTGATAGTCCTTGTTTTGTAGAAAGAGTGGATAGAAAGCCTAAAATAGGCTCATATACATATTCATCTGAAAAATATCCAAGAAGGTATGGCAAGACATAGATAATCTGTCTAGTTCTTTGGAGGAAAATAGAAGAGGGATAAGGGGGATTCTTCTTGGGGAGTTGAAATATTCTGGCAGGAAGGCCTAAAAAAACTTGGCTCTCTGGGGGAAGGTGAGTTTCTGATAGATTTTGTTGAGAGTCTCAAGGGAAAAGGGAGTCAAAGAATCACTGTAGGGGAGATGCAACATTTGGTATATTCTTTCAAAGGTAATGGTGAAAAGGATTTCACCACTACGGGAGATGATAACCCTCTTACTTGAGAGATAAGAGGACTGACATTTGAGGAAGAATTCTGGGAAATAGTAGGAATGGGGGAAGACAAACAGGGGTAGTCTAGACTGGCAGAGATTAATTTCATCTGAGTGGTCAAGGTAAGTGTCACAAAACAAGCCCACGGGGCTTTGGATTGACGGTGAATGGGTGTGCTGTTAAGGCACTCCTTGCGTTAGGTCACCGGTTCAAATCCCCCGTGGGTACTTAGGTTAGTCTTAACTTAGAAAAAAAAAGTGTCACAAAACAAACATCATAATTCGAAGAGGTTGAATTCACAATGTGTCTTGGAAATCTTGTAATCTTTGTCAGCAAGAGGAATGTGGTCTAAATCCACAGGGGGAGTGAGCATGGGGTTTACCATACTGGTAGTTTTGGGGGCCATGATGGTAGCAGAATGGAATTACAGAGGATGACAGGTCGAGAACTGCAGATGGTCACAACAAATTTCATGGGAAAAATCTTGGGGGGAGTTCCTCTATAAACAGTCGTGGATAGGAAATTCGTCTGTGAATAGTCGCTAATAGGCACGAACCAGAGGGCTTGGGAACAATGAAATAGTAGGAGAAGGAGAAAGGGACGTGAGTGCAAGAGAAATGGAGCTTTAGGGATTGATAACCAGAGAGGAACCGTTGGATCAACAATTATTTGGGGACATTTACTCTACGATGGGACGAAACCAACGCGAGGAAGCCACAACAGAATTTGAGTAACGGTCGTCAATGTGGCAGCTCAGGATAGGTGGACGAAGGTGTGGGGACATTGGAAGTAATTTTCAAGATGATGGATACGTGGTGGTAGTGGAGTGGCAGGTTTAGCAGGGACGTGGCTGGTGAATGTTGGCGGGAAGACAAGTTGCGACGGGATGTAGGAAACTGCTTTTAGAGGGGGGTCATGGTTGTTTGTGGTATTCGACGCGGGGGTTTGAAATCATGAGGGGAGGACACATATTGGCAGGGAAATCAGTTTTCTGACCCCTCCCCCCCCCCTCTCATTGTTGAAGAAAATCATAGCAAGGGGTTTTGAAAAGGATTAAGAGCCATTGGATGTAAAGGTGATTATGATCAGGTGAGGTAAGATGTGCGGAATTTGACGTCTATGGTACCACATTATATATCGTGCATATTGTTTTCCTATAAAGTCCAAACTTTGGACAAATCAACATATTACAAAAATATTTTCATAACATCAATTTGATTTTTTCATAAACTAATATAACTTAACCAATTAGGGTGCATTTTGAGAGTGTAAACCCTGTTTACTTTTCCAATTTTCAAGAACTTAAAAATATCTATCCAACAACTAAACTAATCTACCAACTGCATTAATCTAGCTTAAACTGTTGGATTAATTTATTCACCTATTCTACCTATCTAATCTCATCCAAGATTACACTATTTAGCTAAGGTATTCACTCTAATCTAATTGACATAAATTGAAGTTTGCTTGAACATGATTAAATTGTATGTTTGAAACAAAAGGAAGTATTGTGGCATTCTAAACAATCTGCACACAATTTCATGGTTTTACTCACTACAAATGTATTGGGCTGCCAGTGGCACTTCAACTGACATCACTTTCACATTTATTCTTTTTTTTGTGGGGTTCTTTTATCATTTCTTTTTCTATTTTCTATTTTTTATATTTATACCCTCTTTTCATTTTTCTATATTTTTTTGAAATCATTTGCAATATGCAATATTATTTACAATTTGAAATGCTTAAAGAAATCATTCAATCATCATTTGATCCTATGAATTATAGGACCCTAACAGTGGCTCCAGCTGGGGATGTCACTCTCCTTGTGAGGTGTCAAGAATAGCAGACTAGTAACCTTGAATTCTTGCTTTAGTGTTTGACTGCATATGATTTTTTAAAATTGTTGTAGTTATGGTGGAAAAATGACTAAAAGCTTAGGGCCTTTTCCATGGACTTCAACTGTTAGACATAAGCTACCCACTCATGACAGTAAAAAATAAATGGTATATATAATGGGTGTGATTAAAACAACTTTTACTCTTGAAAAAAATAATGTTTCAACATCTTGCCATTGACAGGTCCTCCAGGTAGCTTTGTTCCATCCATGTCTGATCCAAAAATGGATCCTGGATAGACCTCTAAGTCTAAAAGACTTCATATAAGAGCTGAAAGGTGCCAAATGGCACACATCCTTTGTAAATCAGAGGAAAATGAAAGTCGTATGCCGCTCTCAGAAAAAGTCTCATTGCAGAGATCTCCTTATTCTGAATCCAACA
This sequence comes from Pinus taeda, assembly GCA_000404065.3. Classification (NCBI taxonomy): domain Eukaryota; kingdom Viridiplantae; phylum Streptophyta; class Pinopsida; order Pinales; family Pinaceae; genus Pinus; species Pinus taeda. The sequence continues at coordinate 75,574 of APFE030122089.1, read as the reverse complement.
CAGCTTGAACGAGTGAAAACAGACTTCAGATGAAGGAGCTATCATAAAACGAAATAACCCTTTGTTCCTTAGAAAATGAGGCATTTTCTTATTAAATTGGTCTTTAAGGGAGAATATGTTTTTAAAGTAAGTTCCTTAAAAAAATCACATTGACAACCTTTTTTCCAATGGAGCAATGGAAATATCACATCAGAGATATGTATTATACAGGGTCGGATCGCAAGTCTTAAGGACATGAGATATGCGATCATCATTAAATATTGCATTGCTTAAATCCAATGGAAAAGGAACAAGACCCGTGACCATGTGACTTGCCGATATGCGATACCACCAATAGGAAATAGCATCAATGTGCGATGGGATGATCAAGCGAAGATCAGATATTGGCGATTGGAGGAGTAGAGCACCCCGACCCCTGTGACATGCGATAAGCAATGGGCCAATAACGCCGATCAGCGATCGATGATTGGTGAATTGGGATGCCATAATACAAAGGGACCATGCGACATGTGATATGTGATATGCGATTGGGAATCGGTGATTAGATCGCAACAATGCAAAGGGGAGCACGAGGCCATAACGACATGCGATATGCGATACGCAGGGGCCCGAAATATTATATATGCAGATCTATATCCCTTTGAGATCCGACTTAAGTCTTTTCACTCATATTTTCCTATGTAATTCTAAATATCTCTATGTATTGGAATTTTGTTCCGTTTTCAGGAATTTGTCCAAAACAAAGGTTGCCTGTGTAATTTCCACCATAAAAACAACTTCCATTCCTTGTGCCACACTGTAAGGAAGTGTTATATTACAATGATGTGTTTTGTAATAGGGATGCGTTATGTAAGACCCAGAGCCATCGAGCCATAGAGCTAGAGGGCCAGACGCAGGGCTAGAGATCTAGAGAGCCAGAGTGCCAGACACAGAGACACAGAGTCAGTGAGCCAGAGGGCCAGTCGAAGAGATGTAGAGTCGCAGAGGAATGATTGCACAGAGAGGAATGGACAGAGAATACAAAGCCATAAATATGGAAAGGAATGATTCCTCATGATTGGGGATAGAGGAACTGATAGGGAGCCGCAGAGTCGGAGGATGCCTAAAAAGCCAGAGGGCGACGCAAGGCAAAGAGCCAATGGTTTTGGGAGCTTGCGGAGTTTGAGCTGCAGAAGTTACAGAGATCTCCAAAGCCAGAGGGCCAAAAGAAAGGAAGTGTTGGCTAGCGGAGGCCTCGTGTAACGGTTTTGGGGCTCAAAACCTGCAATTTTGGCTAAAGGTAGGGCAAAGAGTTCGCGAGATGCGTGGAGCGCAAAGTGTAATGAGTCAAGTCAAAGCATTGTCTGCTCAAAAATAGTGTATAATGATTCAGCCTGCCCATAGTCCATGGACCATAGAAATGTATCAATAGAGTAAGGCTCTATGGTTAGAAGTTGGTCTTTTGGTATGTATTTTTGATCTTGAATGTAATGAGTTTATGAAGCAAGAAGTCTTGGAGTGTCTGTAAGTTGGAGTCAAGTGTGTTGGTGAGTAGAGAGAGGCTCTGTAGTTGTGTGCACAGAGGCCTAGTAGAGTCCGCAGCTATGTGCACAGACCCCTGCAGCAGAGTGCACAAGGTGGATTTGGTTGTATTGAAGAGAAGATCAATAAAGATAAGAATTTCTTAATCATTGCATGTTTTCTTGCAGATCTGTTTATTGCTTATGTTCTAAATTTATACATCATCGATTATGATTATGCACACAGGGTTGAAGTTTAAATGTTTGCTTAAAGACTGTAATAAAAAGCTTAGATCTATAATAATTTGGTTAAAAAGCAAGTGCGCCTGTGCGGATCTACGCGAAAGCCCGATAGCAGTACCAAGTGGCGCGAGGCCACAGAACGGTTCATGACCCCTCCAAACCACATCAAGACATCCCAAGGGTGTGGAAACCTGGTTCCAGCACCCTCCCCTTCTACCTCAGGGGAGACCTCAGTTCACGCTCCACGGGCTGTTGCCAAAATGGCCGGTAGCCGCGGGATTTGTTTGGCTAAATAACTCTTCCAAACCTGGGTCAGGGCCCAATAAGCCAACAAATGGTTCTGGTTCCAGGAGCGAGATCTGCCTAAGGGATGTCTAATGTTGGAACACTAGAACCCTACAAAGAAAAAGCTTGAAGATTGGTTAGATCAGAAGCTTCACGTGTTCATGTTGCAGGAAAGCAGAAATCCATGGATATTGGAAGAAAGGTGGTTGGATCGGTACATATACACCAAGATCCATGAGATATTCTTCGCATCATTCTCAACAAAGTTATACGATTGGATCACAAGGTTAGCTAACAACATGGGAAGGTGCCGACTAGATCAACCCATTGTGTGGACGCCAGAATTCGTGCGCAGGCTAGAAGCACCTGAAGAAAAAATCGCACGTGCAGTAGATCACTGGTTGGATTAGATAATAGGAGGGTTTATCACTGAGTTCACGATAGACACAATTGTGAGTTATAGTGAAGCAGAAAGGAACTTTCTATAAGGACCATGGGGTAAGTATATCAAATCGTTGAATACTTGGATTAAAATGTTGTTATGTGAAAAACAGATTATGCAAATTCATTAATGTCCGATGTAACGTAGAGCAGAAAATGCTACCAAGGAACCGAAGGATTAGAGAACAATCCTCTAATTTCTATTTCACGAAAGAGTGAGGAGGAGCTCGTAGGGTTCTCTCCGAGAAGCACAGTCCAGTTGATTAGAAAACGCATTCCACTGATACCAGCACCATCCACGCCATCAACCACTTCATATACATCCAACCCATCTTCACCTTACCCACCACCACCACCACCGAGGGTAGGGATGGCAGGTGCGATCAAGCTACTGGTACTTAGAGGCGTAGGAAATAAGGAACTAGATTAGTTCTAGTTCATGGTAAAGGTTGTATAGGAAGCCCAGGGCGTAATGTATGAGAACATCAAAAAGGCTTCTTTGGTGAGCACGCTATAGGATCGCGCATTAACATGGTATATAAAGTACTCTACCGATCACCTGAAAGTGGGAATAGCGGTGATTCGGGATGCGCTGAACAAAGAATTTAGCTGACCAAAATCAGAGACACAGTCAATCATTGGGTTCAACGAGATTGTGATGCTACCTGGTGAAACCCTGTGGGATCTGGATCAAATATTGAAAAGTACAATTCGCGAGGCTAACTTGACACTGACAGACGCACAACACTGCGCGTGGTTTGTGGCATATTTGACACCACATCTGAGGATGGCGCTATCACAGCAAAATATCTCAACCCAAGTCGAAGCATTAGAAACAGGAATGAGGTTGCATGAAACTCCAATACAGGATCCAGGGTTGGGAGTTCATCAAATCCACGCATAAATACAAAACCTGTGCTTAGAAATGCAAAGCTTGAAGTAAGAAAGGGTGCCCCGACTAGAGGCACATATAGAAGTAGGATGCATTGAATGCAACATTCAAGGACACGGCAAGGACCACTGCCCCGTCTTCACAAACTACTTGGCGGGAGGGGGCTCGATGCCATTAAAGCTAGAGGTACAAGCAGGGCCAAGTGCAGAACTTGCGCTCTGGTGCGCCATTTGTCAAGTAGGGGGAAAGCATGCAACAAACAACTGCCACCTGTTACAGAAGTATACCCAGACCCTACAATAGCTGTATCGCAACTTTTGTAGATGAGTGGGTCACGATGAGCGAACATGTCGAAGTTACAATTTAATGATGGAAATAACCCTAGCCTATCAAGTGCAGACTGAAGCACGAGCTTTCGACCCAGTAGTAGGACCACACGGGGGATTTCAAGGATACAGACGAGGCAGAGGAATGGGGCTTGGGAAAGGGTGCAAACAACTGATTTGTTATAATTGAGGAGGGCTGGGGCACTACGCTCGTGACTGTACCAATCCAACAAGGATATCTTGTCCATACTGTGAGCAATTTGACCATGAAATGATAGACTGTCCAATGCTTATTGCCCAGATGCACAAAAAGGGGGTATTACAGCCCACTCTAACTCAAAATGTCCAAATGATGAGGTCAAAACCTCGAGAAGGGGACACCAGCATAAACATGGAAAATGGTCCTTTTTAGTGGCTTTGTTCAATTCCCGATAGTCGACACAAATTCTCCACTTACCATTTTTCTTTGGCACTAGCACCAAAGGTGAGACCCATTCACTATCAGAGATGGGATAGATGAATCCTGCATCAAGCAATTTCTGCAGTTCTTCCTTAACAATATCTTTAAGTCCTGGATTCATCCTCCTTTGAGGTTGCCTAACTAGCTTGCAACCCTCCTTGATGTATATATGATGAGTACATACTAAAGGGTGCACTCACTTCATTTCCTTATAACTCCAGGCGAAGGCATCTAGGTGTTTTCTCAACAGGCTACACAGTTCCTTCTCCTAGGAAGTGGATAGGGATGGATTGATTTTCAAGGTTCTTTCTGGGCCTAGCTCTATATTCTTAACATGGAGAGGAGTGGAGTCGGCCACACAGAGACCAGTTGAGGTGTTTTTTTAGGTTTCTCTTACTATGTCCTCTAATGGTGATACACTGGGAGGTGGATTCTGAATCAGATTTTCAATCATATCATCCTCATCTTGCTATTTCCCCCCATGGTGATTTCTAATGCACAAAGCGATGCAGAATAGACTTCATCCTCATCTTCCTCCTCCAACCAGAGAGGTAGATCATGTTCTAACAAGGGTTAGATAGGAGGATATAGAATTAACTGCTTGGACATATGCCCGTTATTTATGGTCATGTTCCCAGCTCGACAGCTGATGTAGGCATTGGCAGTAGCCAACTAGGGTCTTCCCAGAATGAGAGGATACCCAGTGAGCTTTGCCTTTGGCTAGAGAACTAAGAAATCAGCAGGGTACTCCCAAGAATCAATGGAGACCATAACATCTTCCACAATCCCCTCAGGGGTCACGGTGGAGTGGTCTGCAAGCTATAGCACGGTCATGGTCTTCCTCAAGGAGCCCTGGAGGTTGAGTTTCAGCATTATGGCCTTTGTCATCATATTAATGGCAGCTCCCAGATCAATCATGGTGTGTGGGATCATGGTGCCATTGATGTGGACATCGACTATTGGGCTTCCAGGGTCCAAATACTTTGGACAAATTACCTGCCCTAACATTAGGTCGGAGAGTTGCCTGTGACATTGATTGTTGGGGCATCTCTCTTGTGCCTTCCCGGATGCCTAAATCACTTCTCTTTGATCAACCCATTGTAGATAGGCACATATTTTATGGCTTGGAGAAGTGGTCTCTTCACACATAAATGTTTCAATTCCCCTAGGAGTTCAGTTTCTTCTGGGGTAGGCTGGACTGTCACAGATAGTATCTCAGGAAAGGGTGCAATTTATTTAGGTTCACTTTCTTCTTTATCTTCCTCAACCTCCCTGGGTGGAGGCTAGCTATCTAGGAGAACATTCCCAGATCAGAAGTTAATTTCCTGAATCTCCACAACATAAGTTGGGCATGAGGGTTCCCCACTATACACTTGTTGAGCTTGTCTATTGTTCAGGTTCGAATTCGGCTGGGCAGACATTTGAGGTTGCTTTGGAGGAGCAGGAGGTAACGGTTGTGGCTGGACAGGTGGTGGAGGCAAAGGAGTGGGAAGAGAGTTGGATTGGGGCCTCCATCCCTGATGAGGTGCATTCCACTGAGGTGGTGGCTAAGCATAAGATTGAAATGAATGGCTAGCTGATTGGGCATGGTATTGAGATGTGTAGGACCAAGGAGGAGGCGTGGACCAGGAAGGATGAGTAGGGGGGCCCCAAGAAGGTAGGGAAGTGACCTGGTTGGGGTTGTAATATGCCTGAGATGTCCCTTGCATCCCTTGCTGGTATGGTCTAGGTCCATGCGGCCTTCTTTAGTTTATGTAATAGAGCTGTTCAGTGACTCCCTTAGCCCCTTGATATACAACTTTAAGTCCGGGTAAGGAAGGGAACTTATCTGTAGAATGATTTTCTTCAGAGCCTGAACAAACCTCTATAGAGTTCAATGGGCATTCATTCCTAGGATGCCTCCTGGTGCATCTAGGGCAAAAAATGGCCAAAGCCCTCTCTGCTTCCTCTTGTTTCCTTTTGATATGCAAGGTATCCATTTGCATGGTAAGAGTCTACAACATCTCACTCTTTAAGTCTTCCAGCATGTTTCCAATTTCTCTTTTAATGGATGAGTTAGAGGAAGAGGTACTAGCTATGGGTTGACTCCCCCTACTTTTCTTCCTGGCTGCTCTAGAATGGTTCCTAAAAATAGTCTTTATGTCCTCATAGGACAATTGGTAGATGTCTCCCTCAGGTAGTAGATGGAGGGTGTCTAAAAGATCTTCCTGAATTCCCCTGAGCAGGACCAACATCAGAGACTTAGGGTCAAGTATACACCTGACCCTTTTTTAACTGAGCTGGAACCTCTCCTCATAGTCTTCCAGAGCCTCATCACTTCCTATATTCCTTCAGAAAATTTCTTCTTTAGTATCTTTTGACCTATAATAGTCTCGATACTTGTTGTTAAAGGCTTGCTGCATCTGAGCCCAAGTTGTGATGCTATTACCAGGTAATCCCATGAACCAGTGCAATGTTGCATCCTTGAGAGTATAAGGGAATAGTTTCAACTTTTTCTCATCTTCTGCATAGTCATAGGTTCCACAGATAACAAAAAACTTAAACAAAAAGGTGTTAGGATCTTTTGTAGTCAGACCATGGAAATGAGGTAGGGTGGAACGACTTACATTCTTCATTTTAGTGTCCCCATTGGTCTCGTGAATGGGAAAGGAACCCTCTATTCTCTCTCCATTCTCCCTAGCATTTCTGTGTTCAACCATTGGCTCCAAAGGAATGTTTTCTTCTTCTTCTTCCCCTATAGGTTCTTCAAATATGTCTGGCTGTTCACCTAAGGGTTCTTGATCGGAGCCACCGAAGAAGAGAGAAGGTTGGCTTTGTGAAGCAATGGGGGTGTTGGGAAAAGAATTTATTGAGTTATCTCTATTCCTACGTGGCATGAAAGGAAATCCTTTTGGTTGGTTTTTGTTTCTTTTTTCCCCACACTGATAGTACCTGCAAAACTAAAATTGATTGAACAAAACAAATTGAAAATTTAAACTAGCTGAGTGAACTTGCTGAAATGAAATTTGCAGAATTGAAAAGGAAAGCAAGGAAATGTAGACCTTGAAGGAAAATAAATGACTAGTCTACTCTTGCTGAAATGAAATTTGCAGAATTGGAAAGGAAAGCAAGGAAATGCAGAACTTGAAAGAAGAGAAATGACTAGTCTACTTTTGCAGAAATAAACTATTAGCATAATGTTGCAATATAAAATAGAAGAAAGCAGTAATCACAGAACACTCTGATGCTTCCTCGGAAATGACACCAAAAAGTGGTGAGCACCAGTATTGCAGCAATAATGCTCCAACTCCTGGGCTTTCTACCTTACTCTTATTGACCCGGTAGTTCGTAACAAACTTGGAAGCGATGTTGCTGTATGCACAAGTACTAGTTCTTACTGCAGGTTGTCACTTGGTCAGCCGACACAAGATCACTAGGAGCTCAAGCCAAATTCTATGGATTCTACAAGAAGCTCTATGTGTGATGAAAGGAGAGAAATACTACTCTACAGATACTACTCTAACTGCAGAAAGGAGAAAGACTGAAATGTAAAGCAAACCAAGTAAATCCTAATTAACCAACTAATCCTACTTTTGCATAAAGCACTATGAAAACCATGAAAAGAATGCCATTACCTACTCAAGGAAGTAAACAACATCTAACTAAACTATTGCTGGAAGTAAATGAGCAAAAAACGTCTTTTTTGGATTTTTATGTATTTTTAAGTGAATTTGTCATGCATATAATTGATTTGATTGTGAATGTGGCAGTGAATAGTGGTGTTAAAGGGCGGTTTTGGGACTTGAGAGGATGTAAGATGGTGTGGATGGGTCCTATGAGGTCTCAGGTGGCCTTGTAGAGGGTTTTCCCATATTGGTCCTTCAAAGGAAAGCCTATAGGAAAATCTACAGGAGGACACAGGAAATCTACAGGAGGAAAAACAACATTCTACAGGAGGCCTACAGGAGGAGGCCGAGAGCATTTTTCTCTGTTTTGAAGGTGTGAGAGTGGGTGGAAAAGGTGGATGAAGGTTGGAATAAAGTGTTAGAGCACCTAGGGTCTACCAAGAATCATTAGGAGAGAGAAAGATGATTGGATTTTCTCAAGGAGAGAGGATGAAATTCTACGGAAAGTGTAGGAAACTAAGGAAGAATTGAAGGGAGACTTGGGCGACCTGTAGGGCATGGGTCAGATGGCGGATGGAATGGATGCTAGGCTGGCCTGCTACTAGAAGAGATCTGCTGCATAAACAACTGACAGTCAACCAATGAGATCAAGCAAGCAATGAAAGAAGTGCATCTAGGAAAACAGAGTTTTGCATCAAAATAGTCTAAACTATGATCTATGAAAGTAAATGCTGATAACTGCTGCAAGAAAGGAAAGCATAAAAGAAGACTATTGTAAGCTGAGAAGTAAGCATGATGAAGAAGTTCTGAAGCAAAGAAAAAACAGACTATTAACCACCAAAAAGGTGCAAACACTAGAAGTCCTATGAATGAGGAAAATTTGTGTTTTTGGGGTAGCAAGAGGGTCTTTGCCTCAAATCATGGTCCCAAAGGGAGGAAGAGAGGTAAGGCACTATTTATAGCCTTTTGAATATTTTCTTTATCACTACTTAACCTGCTATAAAAGGCACAAATGGAAGCAAACTATTGAATCATCACAAGCAACCTATTCTTAACCATAAAAGAAATACATCTAACAACAACCTAATCTACAAACTGAAATAAAACATATGAATACAAGTAAAGAGGAGCTTGGCTGCTTGGATTGGGCCCTAACCCAAGAGCTTTAGCCCTCTGAGGTAACTTAGTGCTAACTCAAAAAGGATTCCATCTTTATTTCCAAAGCAATAACAAGATTACATGGAGCTATCAAAAAAATATGCTCGAAGTTGAGAAGAGTTTACATAAGCAAAAGTACAACAAGAATCCAACAAAAATCCAACCTTAGTGAGGCCCTAGGACTCTCTACTTATAGAAATGAATATACCAATAGATTCCTTAAAATCAGGGAGGCTTGGCTCCCAAAACTTGAGATAATCATCAGTCATCCTCCACTTGCTCGGCTGCCTTCTAGTGCATGACTTGGCTGCTTGTACTCTGAGATGAATGAAGGGGAATGAGGAGTAATAAATGAGGGGGATTCCCTCCTATAAGTCCTTTCCTTTGTCAACTTTGAATTATTTTTGCCATTTGTCCATTGGATCCTTGACTTTGACCTCAAAATTCATCAATAATCTGCATTAAATACATATTAGACCACATGGCATCATAGCTAACTCAATTCACTCTATAATCATAAATATAATCAGAAAATCATATAATAAGCTAAGAGAATAGTTGATTTGACTAGGTTATGAGGTAAAATGAGCCCATATAATTACCCATTTATGAGGCTCATCAAGAGGTTTGATATGCATGATAGTAAACCAGGGAAGTTTCTATTTCTGTAGGTGTAAATTTATCCGTTGAACAGTGTCTCAAGACACAAGAAGAGGAAGAGGACATTTCCTATGTTCCATATGCATGTGAAGTCGATAGCCTAATGTATGTAATGGTCTGTACAAGACCATACATTACACATGCAGTGGGAGTAATGAGCAGGTTTATGTCAAAAACAAGGAAGGAGCATTGGGAAACAGTGACGCAGGCTTTGAGGTATTTACGTGGCATTAGTGATTATGGTTTATGCTACCAAGGAAGACCAGGATTGGGAAATTTTTTGGACATGTGTGGCTTTGTTGATACAGACTGTGATGGAGATCTGGATCAAAGAAGATCTACAAGTGGGTATGTGTTTAACGTATTTGGAGGTGCAATAAGTTGGATGAGAAAGAGATAGTTTGTAGTGACATTTTCAACTACATAGGCAGAATACAGGGAAGCCACTCATTCAAGAAATGAAGCAGTTTGGTTATAGAGATTGTGTTCAAGTATGGGATTATTACAATGAGATATAAGGATAGACTGTGACAGCCAAAGTGGAATTTTGTTGCAAAGAACCATGCTTATCATTCAAAGACAAAGCACGTTGATGTTCAACATCACATTGTGAGGGATATCATTGAGGAAAAAAATGTGTTGTTGTTAAAGGTGGACGCTTTGAAGAATATTGTGGATGCATTGATAAAGTCTGTGAGCACTGCAAAGTTCGCTTGGTGTAGAGAAACAATGGGCATTACAGGGCTTGATCAATGACTAAGCTCTCCTGTGGAGTGAAAACAACAAGTGGGAGAATGTTCGGTTGTGTTATATTTGTTCCACGACTACCCAACATGTGGGGGGGGGGGTGTTGGAATTTGCCTTTGTATGTTGTGTTGGGTGCTATTGCTCCCCTGCACGGGGTTTGGGCAGCACCCCAGGAAAAAAAATTTTGGACCTTATATTAGGTGGGCAGACCTACCTATGGTTTTGTGCATGGATTTCACACATGGTTTTGGGCATGATGATTTTTTTTCCATGGTATTTTGTAGATCCGGTCAAGGGAACTATGATTATATTCTAATCCAGGGTTAATGGATTGGGTTTTATGGATGCTTCGACATGTATATATGTGTATTGTAAATTGAAAGGAACACAATGATAAATCAATCTGGTAGTCCCCGTTTTGGGATCCAAAGGAAAATATCTGTGCATATCTATTTTACGTTTTATGCTCTTCACATTGTTTATTTTCTATTTTGTAGAATTCGTATGCAGGTAATTTATGTACAGGGTTAAAACCTACAAAGAAAAGGACTAGTTGATACCACTTCATCAAGCGAAAATCAAAAAGCTCCTACTCCTTCAACTAAAGAGAAAGGTATGACCAAAAAGACTCCTACTTGGTCTTCTGATTCTTCTCTGCGTACTTCTAATTCTCCTTCTCCATCACTTTCATTATCTAAATCTTTGATAATTTCAAATAACACTGAATAGTATATTGTAGAGGACATAAAAAATACTAAAGCTAATATTTATCTATATGAAGTTAGTAAACTGAAACAACAGTAGAAATTGTTACTTTATGAGTTGAATGTTCTTTTAGCATCTCCATTACCTTCAACCACTGTCACTTCAAAAACTTCAAAAGGAAAACATAAACCCCCAAATGTTTTTATTGATAAAATTGATCCTTCTAGTGATATCTTGATTGGAGATAAATCTAAGTCTCACACTCCCCCATTTTTGTTGACTTTTGAAATCTTGAACAAAAATGTTCACAATTTTTTAGTAGATTTAGGTGCATCCTCCAATATTATGCCCTATTCGGTATGTCTTAAATTGAATGTTACACCTCAAACGTCTGTTGTGAAAATGATCCAATTAGATGGAACAAAAGTTAATGTGTTAGGAGAAATGAATGTTGGTTTAATCATACTATCTTCAAACCCAAAATTTTCTCAGATAATGTATATATTGGTTGCTGACATCCCTAAATTCTATGGTCTCATTTTAAGTAGGGATTGGTCTGAGAAATTTCATGGTTATTTCACAACCCATTGGTCACTTATATGGCTCCCTTATAATGGAAAACCTAATCAATTTCATGTTGGTAGGTAAAAGCACATGAAATACTTAGTAATAGATTTAGATGAAGAGAATGAACCAGTAGTTTTCACACACAATATTTTGGGAAATTATTCTTCATAAGCCTTCTTTTGTAGTTTCCCTGTTCAAAATTCTCCTTTTCATGTTGATTATGTTTTATCCTAAAGGAAGTATGTTTAGAGTTAATTTAATATTTTGTCCTCCTATTTCCATAGGATAATTCTCTACCTTGACAATCACCCTTCATTTTTCTCTAGTGGCCAATTTCACTAGTGAAGGGTTTCTAAATTTAATGCTTTATAATTGACATAAATCAACTAATTACAGGTTAATATATCTCAAACTAGGACCAGGGTCTATTAAAATAGATACATAGTGGTTCGCAAATTTACCTTTAGATTCCACCATCATTGGTTGGTACTCATCTTGGTGATCCTCCAAATTAGCATTAACTCGCGAAATATTCCTTGCCACTTCTCTGACTCTAGAGGCTTTTTGAATATTGGAAGTTGTTTCCACCTTAGTATGATGAGGGAAGTTTTTATAGTAGTGGGGATCCCCATAGTCGCAACATTATAGCGACGGCTTTTATGGTTGATTTAAGCCTAGCTTGCTTGATGCCTCAGTCTGTTGAATTTGATTTTGAATTTGACATTTCTATTGACTCTTTCCCAAAGGTTTGTTTAGTTCTTTCCTGTGTATACCTTTTTCCCGGTAACTTTAGCATTCCTAGGGTTTTGAAAATTTCTCTACCCCTTCTTGTTTGGCCACCCTCTACTAGATTCCCCTTTTTGCTTCATCTGTTGATAGCAAATTTGAGCCTTTTGTATAGCCTCATCCATCAGTTTTGGGTTGTTGAATTCTAGTCTCTCTTTCATTAAGGCTAGTAAACTACTATTGAAATTTTGTACTTTGGCATTTTCCCCTCAGGTACAAAGGACATATCTTAAGAGTGAAGTGAAATCTGTGATAAAATCATCCATAGTATGTTGTCCTTACCTCAAGTCATAGAACTCCTTTTTTCCATCATAAAAACATTATGTTAAATACTTGTCTTTAAAATGTTTCTGAAATTTGTCGTAAATTACCTCTTGTTCATCAATTCCTCAAACCATTTTAATTTCTTCCAAACATAAAGTGGCTTTACCATGCAGTTGGTAAATTTCTAATCTACCCTTAAGATTGTCATTATAATCATAGATCTGAAAATATTTATTCATGGCAATTAACCATGCTCCAGAAACCTCTTATGTTTCTCCATTAAACATTGGAGGTTTAATTTTTTTAAACTCCCCTTGGAGTTTGACCTTTTTCCTCTTATTTTCTTTGCCACCCGAATATTTTTCAGACTACTCTTCAGTTTTCATTCAACGTCCTTCAATGTCTTGGTGTTCCTCTCCTTTACGTTGCATCTCAACTCTACTCCTCTGGGTTCGGATTTGAATGCCTTTTATTTTGTCTATCTAAAAGGATTTTCATAATCTTTTCTTTTTCCAACCTCAGTCTTTCATTATCACCTCTCAGCTTTGTCATCTCAGCTCGTAACTATTGCACTGTCTCCAACAAAAGTGTCTTCATGTTAAGAGTATTTTCGCCCAACTAGACCAACATTTATGGAGGGGATTTTGTGTGAGGTCTAGGCCCAACTCCTCCTATTGGTCTCCCCAGTGGGGTGACTCTCACTCCTCTTCTCATGTTCCTCTTCTACCTTTGTGCAACAATAATACTTTTATTAATTCTCAATTGCCAGCTTAGACCTCAACTTTGTAACTTGGCTCTAACATAATTTATAGCATGTAAAAATACCATTCATACCTACCAATATGAAAAAATATATAAAAATATATATATTTACCATATCTACCACCGAGCACAATAACTAGTTTCGGAAAGTTCGAAACCTAACAGAATTCTCTTATGCATTTATGTACATATCTATATCTTATGGTCATGGTCATTATATTAAAATCCAACTGCTTTGATATTTGAGAAGGACTACTGTGAATCACGCTTGTAACATAGCCTTAAGGGGTAAGTCAACATGTATACCACCTTTACAAGAGATCAATTAAACAATGCTAGTTTTTGTTCCATCCTTGGATGGTTAACATTAACCAAGGAATTAACACCATGGTTACAAATCTTCTCGAAACACCGCGTCTTGTACGATGGACATGTGGTACCCTCCTCTATGTTGACCCTACTAATCATCTGACAACTTCAGTGGCTTGGAGGACAGTTAGGGTAATACCCCCCCTAAACGCTTGTTGAAGGATTTTATTTTTTGGTTGCTTTGGGTCATGACATCGCTCTGCAACTGGTTACTTTTCTTTCATTTTCATGCTCAGGACCTTGCTTCAAGTATTGAACATCCAATTAATCACTAAAAGTATTGTAGTTGATATGACTCATCTTACGCTGAAAACTGGAGATTATTGCTAAACTTTGTTTTCCACTAAGCTTATCGCATTTGTACCACTATGTTGTGCTATGAAACAACCCCCCATTTATTTTTCTTAACACTTAGGTGATTATTGTACAAATAAATGGGGACCCTAAAAAAATTAAAAACATAAGAATACAAGTTTAATTTAAAGATTTTCTTAGGAATAAATTTGAATTTCTTAATAAAACCTCATTAGAGCTTGAATGACCAAAGAAGGCCACTTTAAAGGGAAATTCGGCAATATCGCATATCATAAATAAGAGTATAAAAGTTCATCTACCAAGTTGAGACTTGCGATTGTGATAAAGGATAGCCCCTGAGAACCCAAACATATTAATTCTTTATTAAGATCTTCAAGTATTAATAACAATTCCTTATGGCGGAAGCTTCTCGCCTCGCAATCCCATGACAAACAGACAATATAACCAAAAGGCCTCCCTCTTGCAAAATGCGATAGGTCATCGGAACCGACGAAACATTAAACTATATCATTAAAATACAATCGCATCGGATGTATCACAAGAATGCCTATTTTTTGCTCATATCCTTCCAAATGGTTCCGATTGCGATAAATATATTCATTAAAGAAGAGCACCCAAGGAAATTATAAAGCTTAAACAAAAGCTCTACTTAAATATAAATCTAAGGGCCCACTACACTACCATGTCGTTTATCACAATCACAATCACTAAAAGCTTTTGCCAATATCTGTTCTCCGGTGTCCCAAAATCAGTGATTGCGATATTGCGATAATGTGATTATCGCAATCGCAAATCTCCCATGATTAACACACTAATACACTAATATCACAATCGTATATCAATGTTCCACTGAAAGAATGAACTTGTTTTACCATCCAAAGAAGTCTTGCGATGTGATATATTAATGAGTAATAGATAAATCACGTGGAGCCATGATTTCAGTTAACTAATGGGTTTCAATGGTATTTATGGTTTCAAGGCCTAAGGATATTTGGTGAACTCTTCAGATTGATTTGCATTAAAACCTCCCTTTCCATCATTTCAAAATATTTATGTGTTTGCATGCTTTGCGTTTAAACTCTTATTTTCTCTTCATTTTCTCTATATTCTCTCTATTGCAGGATTTCTCTCGAAAAAGAGAATTGTGTAGCAAAATGGCTAAGTCTAAGAAAGGAAAGAAGTCTGGTGAAGCCGCTCAATCCTATATGTCTGATGTAATAGAAATTCTTCCATTATTCTTAGACACAAAATGCACTATTGATAGCAGGACTTCCCCATGGGACACTATGTATAATATACTGGAAAATGAGGGTTCAAGAATAATTGAAACCAAAGAAACATGCAACATTTTCTTAGACGCTATCGATCATCAATCCAATGTGCAAGGAAAGTGGTTCACTGATGAATCGAGTATATAATATGAGGGTCACTTTGAATGAGCTTAATAACAAAATTTCTGGATACATTTCATGGCAAGATGCTCTAGAAGGAAGGGTAGCAGACCTTCTGAGGATAGAGGAATCTCACAAAGATATTCTCTTCAGTGATTGGGATATTCAGCTAAAGCAGGCAAGAAGGGTAGTCACAAAGGAAACTGATGTTGCAAGAAACATCATTGAGACCATCAATGACAATTTGCGTAATGCCAACCTGATACAGGAATGCCCACTTGGGAGTCTTCCCAATATCAAAACACTAGAAACAAAATGGCAAGAAACTTCCACAACAAAATAAGAAGCAACTAAATAACTTACAAAACTAGACTGGGAAGTGTATTGGAGGTATTTGGTAAAGCCACATAATTAGTGGCTAGTGCTACATTGCCTAGCTGACTCAGCCATGCACATGTTGCCTTCCCTTTTAGATGCAGTGTATACCGGCCAGACGCACACAAGGATAAAATAGCCCCCTGAACTCAAGTCGATGATGGATATATATCAGCTCAGACAACAAATGAAAGAGTAGATACTGTTCCATGCTAGAACTATTCATTTTATTAATTTGTATTTTATGTAACTGTGTCACTTATTTTAAGGAGAGTTATTTAAACCTCCTCAAAACTTCATGCAATGCCTATTTTTGTACTTATATTTTATTGTATAAAACCTTTCATGTCTTTTAAGAAAGGGTCTAGAATTTTATAAAGAAACTCTTTATTTCCTTGCACTTTTGTACCTTAAAGTTTCTCTTGGTAGAATCCTTGGATCAGAGTCCTGAAATTTTGTGAAGGCTTACAAAAGGTTGCACTTTTGTACTTTTACAAACCATTTTAATAAGACGGACTGGACTAAAGCTACTTACTTTATGAGAAGACTGATATGCATTAGGTACTTCTATCTTTGTGTATTTATTTGTTCATGAAATAAGAACCATTTTATTATATTGTTTATCATATGTATCTTTTTCAAATAGTATTGTATCCATTCACTTTTGAACATACTAGGACTGTTATTTTTTAATGCATTGAAGAGCAAGTATTTAAACGATATTTATATGTTTATAAATTATTTTGATTAACAATTTAACCAAAATAATTACTTCAAAAGATTTTTCATTTTTCTTAGTATTTGGTTAATCTTCGTTTTCAAGTACTAAAGATCATCATTGTAGATCGCAAAAATATAAGTAGATTCTCGGGTAGTATATCAATAGGTTATATATATATGTGTGTGTGTGTGTGTGTTAGTTGAAAGACCACCCCATCTATCACTTAGTTTTAGCAATCAAACAACCTATCCATCCTATCACATTTTAGTTGGGAAACTAGTCCCATTATATTGAGTTGGAGCCACTAATCCAAATGGAAAATGGATGGTATTCAAGTCCCCGATGGGGTGGTTTTCCCCCATGTTGTTGTAGCGATTTTCGAGGCTTCAATACACTAATAGGTTACTGTTTATGGCCAATACACTGGTTACAAGAGTCTCATTTACTTACAATGCTGGTAATTAGCAGCAGTCCCATAAACTTGTAGCTATGAATTTCCTTAATTTTAATGTAAGATTAAAAGGGGGATTTCTCCCTATTACAAAGACTCTCGTTTCGATGATAAAAAAACCACTTTTCCTCAGGTAACTTTAGTTTCACTTAGTGGTTTAGATTTCTATGGTTCTGCAGTAGTATGGTTGTAGTTATAGATATATACTTAACAAATTTCATCTGTACAGGTACTGTAGTTGACATGACTCATCTTATGCTCAAAACTAGAGATTCTTGCTAAAATTTGTTTTCCACTAAGCTTATCACATTTGTACCACTGGCAGGTTACTATTTATGGTCAACATACTGGTTATAGGAGTCTCTCTTACTTATAATGCAAGTAATCAGTAGCAGTCCCATAAATTTGTAGCTATGAATTTCCTTAATTTTAATGTAAGACTAAAAGGGTGGTTTCTCCATATTACACAGATTTTGGTTTCGATGATGAACAAACAACTTTTCCTTAGGTAACTTCAGCTTATTTCAGTATTCTAGAGTTCTCTAGTTCTACAAGGGTATGGTTGTAGTTATATATATATACGAGATTTCATCTGGCTTCTGGGTGTTTGCAGGTATAACTCTCTTCTACCCTAGTGGTTTATTGCATTTCAAGACTGATTCATCTCCAGAAAGAGATTAATCATAATCCTTTCCTTCCTAGGGACACTTGGAACCCTTTTCAAATTCTGACTCAACGTTGATGGTCTTGTTAGATCAAAAACATCTCTAGTCCATGGTTCATCCCCTGTACTCAAGGATTTTAACTATTATAACTTTCCTTATAGGGTTAAGGGTTCCCTATAGCTAATCAACTTCCTGTAGAGGATAATCTATACGAGAAATTTCCTGTCTTTGCTAGGGAATCATAGTGAAGTAAAGGATGAGCTTACTAGGCCAATACGTTTATTTGCAATAGTTCTCCACTTCTATGGAGAGATTATGTTTGCTTCATGTAAATTATTGAAGTATAATGCTTTTTTTCAAAGGTTGACAATGTCATGGAGTTAAGGGTTCTATTGCTAGTTATGGTTCTTACTCTGTAGCAGAAAATATCTCATATTTTAAATTTTATACTGCCAATTTTATTAAAATAAGGGTTTTTGCAATAATAAGATTGATTGTAACCCATAGAATTTATTTTCAGTTTTGATTACTTTTTTTTTAGTGAGTGTATGAGTTGGTATGCCATTGAATTTTTTTCTGTTTCCCTTCGCTAGAATTCATTGTAATGTTAAGTATTGTTTATATAAACTTTGTGTATTTTTTGGTCTTGTTTATATCATGCCTTCCATCAACTATTATTGCATTCATTGGGTAACTTTTTTTAATGAATACATGTATGTAAATATTTTCATATCACCCATCAGGGTTTTTGTGGTCATCAGGATCATTCTTTCCATTATTAGTTGGTTGAGGAATCTCAGTCATTTTTTTTTCAAGTTTTACTTAGTTCATAGAGCTTCTATATTCCCTCATTTATAAGGGTATTAGATTGTCTCACCTTTGGGTTACCATCCGTTGGCCAGACTAATCGGTAGTGACAACAAGTCCCTTACAGTTCCCATTTACTAGACCTTTTTCCTATCGTGTTCTACAGGTTTAAATTCTTTGTGTTGCACTGGGACCTAATCAATACTATCTATTGGTAGCGTTATTTTTGTAGAGTTCTACCACAAATTTTGGCATATTCATTTCTTCCTATTCTATAACATATAAACCTATATTGTCATAAAATCCATCAATATACTTATGGGAATCAAATATGATATTGAGCACAAACATACATTTCATACAATCACAAAGAAATTAATTACAACAACTAACTTTAAAATACTTATTTGCTTGATAGATAGTCCAGGAAATCAACTGAGAGAACACCCTCCACCGTCCCAATGAGACCGGTAATTACATCTGAATATCCCCCCAAGCTTCCCCAACGACCAGAGAATTTTTTTGGTGACAATGACTAGCACAAGTCATCTTGCAAACATCATGACCTTTCCTAGACCCATTCTCTAGTTTTTCTATATGGAGTATTCCATTGGGTCTAGCCCAACTCAAGGATTTTCCTCCACCTGCAACATAGAATTACAATTTTCTTGGTCATGTCTCCTCTCCCTCTTCTCCAGAAAGAACTGGAATAAGAACAAACCCCCTCTCTTCCCATTGAGATCCATTTATCTCCAAGGAAGAGAGAACGAAGAAACATAATTGCCTCGATTGTCTGGTAGTTAGAAAAATTCATTTAGGGTCCCTCCTTAGAGTTCCTAGCCATATTCATCTAAATAACAAAACATATATATGGATAATTCTTTTAAATATTTTCCTTGAGTTTTGATAGACTTATCCCGTAAGGCTATATATTAGAAGTCTCATTATCAAAACAATTAACCAAAAGTATAGTAAACAAAAATAATGAACAAGTAATTATGTAACCGGGTGTGACAAGCTAAACTAAACAAATTAAGAAAAAATGTGGACTGATAATTTAGTTGGTATATCTATAAGCATATCTAACACAATTTTACAATGTAATATCCCTTTGGATTTAATAAAATAGATTTATATCATTACGATTTAATTAAAAAAAGAGGGGTATATTTTCAATGGATTTTCTATGATCTTAATGCTTACAACACTAACTATGGATTTGCATATAATGAATAGTAAATCTAGAGCTATAATAGTTGAATTATCTCCCCAATTATAATCAATGCAATGGGAGTTATCTCTAAAAAATACTCTACCCTTTGTGATTCCTTTCCTAGCAACTCACCCCCCTCTCACTTATAGCCTCTTGTCTTGCTTCCATCTAAGGGTCTCATATTGTAAACCAAGTGATCTCCCTCTCATTCTCGACTATCGAGCCTCTTAGGTGAATTAACACAACGATGAAGTCCTTATTTGCCACCCTCCATATTGTACACTTAATCATGTCTTTTCCATAACCCTGACATCTTGTCATCAATTCACACACAAGGATCGTTAATACCTTTAGCATATGGAATACACTTTCTAATTTATTTGTTTTTAATTCTCTCTCTCTCTCTCTCTCTCTCTCTCTCTCTCTCTCTCTCTCTCTCTCTCTCTCTCTCTCGATATATACACACACACACACACACCAAAACAACATCTGTTTCCTTTAAAAGATGTAATATTTTTCAATTTCTTTTAAACAAAAGGGTGACTTCTTAATATATATAGATAATATTGTACTACCTCACTTAAACAATTTTTTCAATTTATAGTTCATCTAATCACTTTCATCTATATTTACCACAGATGGTCTGAACCTGCCCATTGGGAAACCATGTATTTTTTACCATCTTCAAATAGATTAGCCAGTACAAAAATACAAAAATGTAGTATTTACAACATAACTAGAGTACTTATAGAGACATCATACCGTAAAATACTAATAGAAAACATCTAAAAACTATGAGTCAGAAGATGTACCTAGTGTTGGATCTCTTGCATTAGATTTCGGGGGGAAGATGAGGTGGTTTTGCTTGGGATCTAGTGCTTAATTTCATCCAAACGAGCATCCATCTTTTCCATGTGGAACCTCATTTTTCCTTTTTCTCTTTTCACATCCATGAGGCTAGCAATGATATTATATTGTTCACCATGTCTTTCCATCAGAATCTTCCCAATATGGTTTTTCATCTTCTAGTACATAATTAGAGCTTCAAGGTACTAATTCTTGTATCCCTTGGTATATCTTGGGCCTGAAAACATCTTCTCAAAGTCCTCCATGGACTCTGAATGAGAAAATGCATGTCCATCTCTAATTGTTATGTTTTAAAGGGTCTGAATGATACTATGGATATCATGTGGGATGTGTTATCAAAAAATTAGACCCCTGATAGGCTACTGATCATGAAGACTTTGAGTAACTATTTCAAACCTACTTTCGGGTGAGGCTTAGCCTCCTCAACCTGAGAGGGCTCTCTCACAAGATTAAAGATTTTGATAATGAATAAGATTAGATGGTTAACTCTATGGAAAATTCAAACAACAATGTATAAATGGTTGAAATACCAATTAAAAAGTTTCCATTGGACTATGGATTCAAATTGTGTTTCAGTACAACAGGAAGATCAATTTCACATGGAAGTCAGGGCATAGAGGGTTTTAACATAAAAGCAAAACAAAGATATAATGTAAGGAACACAACCTACAAACACATGAAGGAAGTTAGAGCATCATCAGATGAATTCTAAGTAACATGTGTCTATACCACTGCAAGTAAGTATATGAAGGAAGCAATGAGGAAAATCAAACATTGAAACCCTTTTTGAATCCTGAGTAGTGAAAGCAACTCTTTGTATTAACCTGGAAACATACAGTCACATATAATAGCACAGTGTGCTTGTTTCTTTGATAATTTCCAACCCTTGATGCACTACATCTCTTGTCATATATAGAGTTCATTACAAGCTTGTATTCCTTCCTCCATCATGAGAGGAATTCGAATTTCACTTGACCTGACACCTATTGATACTTAAACAAACTATTAATTACAACTTGTTGTTAACTAACAGTCCTAGAGACCTAATACAACTAGGAGTGTAACTCTTTATTATGACTAAACCACCTTAACTAAAAATTGAATGCATTCTTTGATAGCTACAACATCATGAGGTCGAATTTGATGAAGCCTCCCACGTTGTCACCTTACTGTTGATGATAAAACCTAGAAATTAGGGAACACGTTTCCTTGTTTTTAGGTTTAGGATCCTTGAAAATTGGCACTTGGGACAGAGCCTTTATCTTCTCATCCATGAAATATTTTACGAAACTGAAGGAGGTTTTTGTAGTCCATGCTGTCTATAATAAACATGTCTCTTGGTATTTTAAAAAACTTCTCCAGCTGTCCATAATCTATCCTTGAAAAACACGTGTAAAACAAGAAAAATCTATTCTCTTAAATTAAGGTCTCAAAGAAAGATTAGTATCTTGCAACTGAAAACACTTATGAAGAAAGTGAGACAGGTTATTGTAGCGGGATAGTTGGTGAAGCGAAACCTCCTTCAGAATTCCAAAATACCTTTTCCTGTGACCAGAAATTGATCTTGAAAAAGACTGTTAAAACCAGAAGACTAAGATTGACTTTTAGCAGTTTCATAGCGCACGTTTAACCATAAATTCCTCCCACCTCAGAACGAATTTAAAGAAACTGAAATAGGGTTTTGTATTTCAGTATGTTAAGAAGAAAAACCTCTTTCAGTTTTCAAAATTGAGTTCTTAGCTTCTTAGGAACCCTTCTAGAAGTTGACTAGTAAAAGCAGAAAACAGAGTCTTTTATGCTGAAATAGGCTTTTTCAGGGGTTTCGAAGCGCGCTACGAAACCTCCTAGTTCATTGCAAATTCTGGGTTTTTAACTACTAAAACTCCTATTATCTTTCGTAGTGCATGAAAACCTTGACACAAGTTGACACATGGAAATTTATGTGTGATGTGGGACCAGTGATAGGCAAAACCAAAGTGTTGACCCTGTTTGACAATACCAACAAGGCTCCCTTCTAGGTCTTAGACTCTAAGTGAAACCATGGAAAGACTAGACCAAGACTAACACCAATCCTTTGGAATCGAACTGATGTTCAAAATTTAGGAATTGTTTCTTGAGTGATAACAGTGGCTCTAGTTGGGATAGTGTGCCCTTGTGGCACACTAAGAACTCGCAGGTCCAGTGCTTCATCCTCTTATGAAAAACAGAAATTTATTTGACAAACATCCCCTTTAAACTACTTGGGACTTCACCTCAGGCTTAAGCCTGATGATCACTGTAGGAGAAAGAAGTCTATATCTACTGAAAAATGCGCAGTCAACCTTGAGCTTATTTGCACATTCCTACCTACCCTATCAGCTGCAATCTCCACCTATACCTCAAGGAACATGAAATTTCCAATGAAGCTAGTCATCGATCTGATATGACACTTGAACCTCTTGATTGCATTCAACCTCAAAATAACCATAATAGTGAGATGACCAAATCAACTTATATTGTATATGAACTTCATAATGCAAATGAAAATGAAATACTGATGTGCAAAACTTTGCCATGTATTCATTTATAGGGTCAAAGAGGACATGGTTATTTTGATGATCATCATAACATTCTATATCTTCAGACAACTGATCCTCAGCCACACAAAATTCCTTTGATATGCTACCCGATTGCCTTTCTGCATGATTCCCATAGACAATGTAATTTTCCTCACTATTATGATCATTCTTTGAAGTAATCTGCTACAAGGAATTACATAAATGATCAACCTTTTCCTCTACCTGAGGGTTATAAAAAATTTCTTCCAGTATTTCTTCTTGGTGTTTGCAATTATTTTCCTCTTCATTATGATCTGAAGACTGAGAAGTTTGTTGCATCTCTACATTAATCTTGGAGGATGTAATATGATTTTCATAAGTAAACCCCTGCTGATTTTCATGCTGCATTTCATGAGATGTTATCCTTTCTTCTTGGTGTTGAAATGTATTGTTATGAAGATCTTCTAAAATTTCTTCATCCATGAATTCATCATCATCATAACAATCCTCTAAATATTGAATAAAACTCGCAGAATGTTTACAACAATCTTTGACCAGCAATAAGGAGGGATGACACTCTTTATACATGTCATAGAATACATCATGGAAATTAGCAAGAGAATATAATGAACCATTTTCCATGCTTTTATACCAAGACCATGCTTTTCCTTCTAAAATGGTCATAAACATCTTCATGAGACAATCTTCAGGGAACTGAACCTTAAGACTACGTACATGCATATGGAACCCAACCAAAGGAAGAGAAACATTGTCTTTCTTTTCATCTTTCAATATTGGAAGATCAACTAACCAATCAACCTTTGGCATAGGATTTGGAAAACCAGGGATATGAGACCGATTCATAGGGGCATACCTGACATTCATTCTTGCAAAGGAACTCATCTTGAAACTTCATCAAGCTACTGATCTTCTAGTAGTGGAGTCACCTTCCAATTTGTTATTTGATGTGTGGAGTCGCCAAGGTAGTTTTTCAGCCTCAAAAAGATGTCTGAGCTCCTGCTACCTTCAGAAGTTCAACTTCTTAATTTCGGGAATGAATAGACTTCAGGCTCCCAGCAGATGCACCAAAATGTTATCACAAAATGAGATCCCTGATAGGCTACTGATCAGGAAGACTTTGAGTAACTATTTCAAACCGACTTTTGGGTGAGGCTTAGCCTCCTCAACCTGAGAGGGCTCTCTCACAAGATTAAAGATTTTGATAATGAATACGATTAGATGGCTAACTCTATGGAAAATTCGAACAACAATGTATAAATGGTTGAAATACCAATTAACAAACTTCCATTGGGCTATGGAGTCAAAGTGTGTTTCAGTACAACAGTAAGATCAATTTCACATGGAAGTCAGGGCATAGAGGGTTTTAACATAAAAGCAAAACAGAGATATAATGTAAGGAACACAACCTAAAAACACATGAAGGAAGTTAGAGAATCATCAAATTAATTCTAAGTAACATGTTTATATACCACTGCAAGTAAGTATATGAAGGAAGCCATGAGGAAAATCAAACATTGAAACCCTTTCTGAATTCTGAGTAGTGAAAGAAACTCTTTGTATTAACCTGAAAACATACAGTCACATACAATGGCACAATGTGCTTGTTTCTTTGAAAATTGCCAACCCTTGATGCATTACATCTCCTGTCATATATAGAGTTCATTACAAGCTTGTATTCCTTCCTCCATCATGAGGGGAATTCGAATTTCACTTGACTTGACACCTATTGATACTTAAACAAACTATTAATTACAACTAGCTCTTAACTAACAGTCCTAGAGACCTAATACAACTAGGAGTGTAACTCCTTATTATGACTAAACTAGCTTAACTAAACATTGAATGCATTCTTTGACAGATGAAACCTCATGAGTTCAAATTTGATGAAACCTCCCATGTTGTCACCTTATTGCTGATGATAAACCCTAGAAATTAGGGAACATGCTTCCCTGTTTTTAGGATTAGGTTCCTTGAAACTTGGCACATGGGACAGAGCCTTTATCTTCTCATACATGACATATTTTACAAAGATGAAGGAGGTTTTTGTATCCATGCTGTATAGAACAAACACCTCTCTTGGTTTTTTAAAACACTTCTCCAGCTATCCAAAATCTGTCCTTGACAAACACGTCTAAAACAGGAAAAATCTGTTCTCTGAAATTAAGGTTTCAAAGATAGCTTAGTATCTCCCAACTAAAAACACTTATGAAGAAAGTGATATAGTTTATTGTAGCTGGAGAGTTGGTGAAGATAAACCTCCTTCTGAATTCCAAAATACCTTTTCGTGTGACCCGAAATGGATCTTGAAAAAGACTGCTAAAACCAGAAGACAAAGCTTGACTTTCAACAGTTTCATAGCTCTAGTTTAACCATAAATTCCTCCCACCTCAGAACGAATTTTAATAAACTGAAAGAGGTTTTTGTAGTTCAATATGTTGGAAGAAAAGCCTCTTTCAGGTTTGAAAATTAAGTTCTCAGCTGCTCAGGAACCCTTCTGGAAGTTGACCAGTAAAAGCAGAAAACAAAGTCTTTTATGCTGAAACAGGTTTTTTCAGAGGTTTAGTAGTGCACTATGAAAACTCCTAGTTCAGTGCAAATTCTGGGTTTTGTGCTACGAAAACTCCTAGGAAGTTTTGTAGTGCATGAAAACCTTGACACAAGTTGACACAACGAAATTTATGTGTGATGTGGGACCAGTGATAGGCAAAACCAAAGTGTTGACCGTGTTTGAAAATACCAACAAGGCTCCCTTCTAGGTCTTAGACTCTAAGTGAAACCATGGAAAGATTAGACCAAGACTAACAACAATCCTTTGGAATCCAACTGATGTTCAAAATTTAGGAAATTTTTTCTTGAGTGATAACAGGATGACTGATTGAAAAACCTCAACAATCTCTTGGGATTGTTGTTGAGTCCGATTATGGCCCTGAGGGCCTTGGCCCCCCCTCCCCACCCTCTTCCATGCCCCTTTCCCACCCCCTCCTCTTTGACTCCTCATGCATTAACAATGCATGGAGTTTGGTTGATGGAGGTCAAACCAAATATGATCAAAACATAATACATGGTTGAAGAATCAAAAGATATCAAACACTATCCAATTTGAGAGCCAAGAATTTCCAATAAATCTAACCCATCTAAGAATGAAAGTAAAATAACATCCCAAAGAAAATAAGTAGTAAGATGCATAGGGCACTACCCCCACAACTAATAACCTTCCCTAGTACTAAAGACTAGACTCAAAATTACCATAGTCATCCCAAATAAACCAATTAAACCAAGCAATAAGCTAGCACACACCATCATAGTTCATGATTATATGAAATTTAACAAGCTATAATATGTAAAGGAAAGTGATTGCAAGATAAAGGAATTTCAGAGATTTTAGAGTTGCCAGGGGGGAGTAGTGCTCCACAAGCTACATGCAAGGAATACTTTTTGTGATTATAAGTATGAGAGTGATGACCAGTAACACACCCATGCTTTCCTCTAGCTCATGCTCCTAGTTTCCATCTTGTGCCTTTATGCCAAATCCTCTTAGCACCATGGAAAAACCAATAGAATCACTTTTGGTAAAGAAATGTGATTGGTACCTCAAGAATGCCAAGCCCTTTCTCAATTCTAGAAGGCTACCCCAATTTCCAAACCAATTGAAGCTTACATCCCTATTCAGGCTGCCTTGCTTCCCAAAATGCAAACCAAAACCTTCTAACTATGGTGGATGGCCATTTCTCAACTTGGTAGCGGCTTCACCAGTATTGCCATTCCACCCTCTTGTTTCGACCTTGTTCTAGAGGGCCATATTAAATTCATTTTATATATGATTGCATGAGTAGAGATGACCACACCAACACCAAATTTTAGTGCTTCTCATGTCTCTCATTCACTAGGTGGTGGGCTCGATTACCCACACCACCAAAAACCTTGAACTACACCTCCATTGAGGAGCATTTTCTTTTTAAAATAAAAGGGTGGCTTCTCTCTCTTCTCTCTCTCTCTCTCTCTCTCTCCTCTCTCTCTCTATTATATATATATATATATATATATATATATATATACACACACACACAATTTATTTCTAAATTTTTGAATGTATATTATTGAAAAATAAACAATTAATAATTAACCAAAATTTATGTGATGTAGGAGAATTATAACTTCCCAAAGCCACCTTGTTTTTTGAAGAACAACTCCAAAAATGGCCTAGATTTTATCCAAAGGAAAAATAAAATCTTCCTTAAAAAAGCATGAGGCATAAGTGAATATTTAGGGAATAAATCTAGGAGTGATTTAGGGATCTAGGAAAATGTGGTTTTCAAGTTGTATCTAATCAATGTAAGCCTAAGTGCAAAGATAATGGCCAAATGAATGTAGAATCAAGCCATAAAGAGATTGAGAGTTTGTAAGTGTACGTTTATGTACATATTTTAATTAATGGAATAGACTTTCATACTTTCTTTGTATGAATTATCTACAAGCATGATCCATTGAAGAATTCCGATTTGTATGTGACATATGGAATTAATATGAAGTTTAATCTCTAAATAAGTTTGTTGTTTAAATTCAATTGAGCAACATAGCTTGATAGAATTTCCATTTTGAATTCCACCTAAAATTAGGATAAAATTTGGGTGGAACCTATATAGGTTCCAAATTCGCATAGAAGTTTCCATGATTTAAAAGTTGAGCTTGTGACAAAAATCAAATTTTATGCATTAAGTGGTATAAGAGAAAATGTTTTCTCCTAGGGGTTGAGGTGAAATCAGAGTAGGTATGGTCTTTGGGGAGGGAGTTAGATTGAGATTAAGATTGGGGTTTTTTGTGTAATGGCTAACCTTAGAAGTGGAAAAATAAGTTTTTGGTAAATCCTCTCATCACTGAATAAAAATATTCCAAATCTTCTTTGATGGAGATGAGAAGGCATGGTGGAAATGGTTATAGGAAAAGAAAGGATTTTCAAAGCCGCATTGTTTGAAGCATTGAAGCTGTATTGAAGGCTCTGCTGTAGCAACATAAATTTCCGCTGTAAATGTGAAATTGAATAGTAGGTTCAAAGAGTGATATCTGTATTTAAATCACAGCAGGAAGATGAAGATATTGATTGCAGTTATAGCATGAAGATGTTGATTGCATTCATTTGTGTGGGGATGAGGTTAAATCGTAAGAAAATAATTGTCTCTGAGTTATGTAATCGCTGACAAATTAGCTAGAATTTTTTTTTTTTTTTTCTGCGTTATCATAATTAAGACAACAAATTAATAGATGTAGTCAGTTATCATTTAGCAAATTATTAGGGTCATTCATATTAGTCAAATAATGGATAACCAAATTAGAAATATGTCATCTATATAATAATGTATTCATTCCTCCTATGGAGATACGATATTCCAATGAGAGTTCAACTCATGGATTGAGAATTAGACTTCTCTTATTTTTGTTCATTAGTTTTGTTTATGTTTTCATATGTATGCTCTTGACAAATTTAACATGGTATCAAATCTAGGTTAAGAGAGATTATTTATAAGTAAAGTGTGTGTTGTTGGCAGGACATTTCAAAAGTTTGTGAAAGGCATTAGCAAGAGTTTTCATAATTTTGTGAAGCCTATGCAGATTCAAGTTATTGGTGTGAGTGCTCAATAATTAGCAGCAATGCCCAACAATATGAATATTTCTTAACCACAAATACCAGTGTTGAAAGGTGAGGACTTTGGATTTTGGAGAGTTAAGATGAAAACGTTATTTCTCTCACAAGATTTGTGGGATTTTGTAGAGAATGGCTATACAGAACCAGATGCTCAAACACTCGGCCGCTAGACTCAAGACAAAAGAATGCAACTAAAGGAAAATCATAGGAAATATTCAAAGGCTCTCTTCCTAATCCAGCAAGCAGTGCATGATTCTATTTTTTCAAGACTAGTTGGAGTAACAAAATCAAAAGAGGCATGGGATGCTTTCTAGCAAGCATATCAAGGAACTGATAAGGTAAAGAAATTTAAGTTGCAGTCCTTAAGAAGAGAATTTGAAACTTAGTGCATGCAAAACTTTGAATCTATTCAATATTTTCTCACTAGATTTATGGGTATAGTGAATGAAATTAGGTCTCATGGAGAAGATTTAAAAGATCACAATTGTGTTGAGAAGATTTTAAGAAGTTTGCCTACAAAATTTGATGGGGTTGTTGTTGCTATTGAGGAGTCTAAGGATCTAACTCAGTTGTCTGTGAATGAGCTAATAGGGTCTCTTCAATCTCATGAGCAAAGAATCAATAGATCTTCTGAAAAATCTATTGAGCAAGATTTTGAAGCAAGAGGAAATATTTTCAAAGACAAAAGTGGTTTCTCTCATGAGGAAAGCCATAACACTTTTGGAAGAAGAAGAGGAAGAGGACAAAGACACAGAGGAGGTAGAGGTCTAGGAAGACTTCTTTTTGCATACAACAAAGGAAGAGGTAACGATGACAGTGATGGAGGTAAAAGATTTAATAAATCCCAAGTTCAGTGTTTTTATTGTAAAAGATTTGGCCATTAGGAAAGAAATTGCTGGAAAAAACAAAAACAAGAAGCTAATTTTTCCGAAGAAAAAGAAGAGATTGGCACTTTATTCTTGGTTTTTGATTTAACTAATAATGTTTCCAAAGAGGCTTGGCTTTTGGATAATGGTTGCAACAATCACATGACAGGAAACAAATATGGCTTTGTAAGATAGATGAACTACAAAATATGATGTACTATTTAGAGATGACAAGCCAGTTGAAGCTAAAGGTAAGGGAACAATTGCCGTGAAGACAAAACAAGGAAAACCAAAGCACATTAATGATGTTTTATATGTTTTTGGTCTAGCACATAATTTGTTGAGTGTGGGGTAGCTCCTTGAAAACGGATATTTAATTGTTTTCTAGGAAAAGAAATGCATATTCTATGATACAAATGATCACAGTAAAATTATTGCTAAGACTAATATGCTGCAAAACATAATTTTTTCTTTCAATCTCCCTTACGAAGCAAGTACAACATTAAATGTTGCTTATGATGATAGTTCATGGATATGGCACATAAGGTATGGAAATTTGAATATGAAAGGCTTGAAATTGTTATATAACAAGAAAATGTTCAAAGGGTTACCACTTATTGGTTCTACTGATAAAGTTTGTGAAGGGTGTATTCTTGCTAAGCAACATAGAGATTCATTTTTAGTAGGAAAATGATGGAGAGCAAGTAAATCATTAGAACTAGTGCATGCAGATATATGTGGTCCTATGCAAACCTTGTCCCTTAACAAAAATAAGTATTTCATTATTTTGTGGATGATTTTAGTAGAAGAACATGGGTATATTTCATTAAAGAAAAATCTGATGCATTTGTCATATTTCAACAGTTTAAATCTCTTGTGGAAAAGAAAAGTGGTTATTGTCTAAAAACATTATGCACAAATAGAGGGGGAGAATTCACTTCTAATAAGTTTGATTCTTATTGTAAAATGAATGGCATTCAAAGGAAATTGACAACTAGTTTTACTCCCCAACAGAATGGAATTGTTGAATGTAAGAATAGAACAATTGTTGAGATGGCTAGAAGCATGATGAAAGATAAAAACGTTCCAAACATTTTTTGGGCTGAAGCTATAGCTACATTTGGTTATTTTCTTAATAGATGCCCAACAAGAGGTGTGAAAAATATTAGCCCTTATGAAGCATGGTGTGGAAGAAAACCCAACATTTCTCATTTAAGAGTCTTTGGTTGCATTGCCTATGCTCATGTTCCTACTGAAAAGAGAAGAAAGCTTGATGATAAAAGTGTGAAATGCATTTTTATTAGATATTGTGAGGAAACCAAAGGTTATAGATTGTAGAATCCAGAAACTGAAAAATTAATGATTAGTCGTGATGTGTTATTTGATGAGAAAGAAGAATGACAGTGGAATCATGATGTGCAACAACAAACTCCAAATATTGTTGTATAAGAAGATGAATATTTTGTTTTTGAAAATCTATCCAGTAATCAAAATACTTCAAAGGCCACATACACTCCATCATCTTCTGCTACTTCAAGTCCTGTTTCAAGTCCAAGTCCTGCTCCGGAGAAGACAAAATCTTTAAATGGAATTTATGGTTATACTAATTTTATACTAATTTTTCTTTGATGTCTCAGATTGAAGTAGAGCCAAGATGTTTTGAAGATGTAGTAAAAGATTTAGATTGGTGTAAAGCAATGGATGAAGACATGGCAATGATTAAAAAGGATGAAACATGGGAGCTTGTGGATCCTCCTACTGAAAAACAAGTCATTGGGGTGAAATGGTTGTATAAAATCAAGTATGTGGTTGATGGATCAATACAAAGGAACAAAGCAAGGTTAGTAGCAAAGGGATATGCTCAACAACTAGGTATTGACTACAATGAAACATATGCTCCTGTTGTAAGATTTGATACAATCTGAATTGTTTTGGAATTGGCAGCATAATATAAATGGTTAGCTTATCAACTTGATCTTAAATCAGCCTTCTAAATGGTGAGTTGAAAGAAGATGTATATGTTCACCGGCCCCAAGGATATGAAGAAGCAGGAAATGGAAACAAAGTGTGCAAACTGAAAAAAGGCTTTTAATGGGCTTAAACAAGCTCCAAGAGCAAGAGCATGGTACAAGAGAATTGACACTTATTTTTTGAAAAAGGAGTTTAATAGAAGTGAAAATGAACGCACATTATATATCAAGTCAAATGGTAATGATATAATAATTTTGTGCTTATATGTAGATGGCTTGATATACACATATTCAAGTGATTTGTTAGTGGAAGAGTTCAGTGAGGCTATGATGAATGAATTTGAAATTATAGATTTGATTTGCTCCATTATTTTCTTGGCATAGAAGTGACACACATGAATAATGAAATTTTTATTTTACAAGAAAAATATGTTTCAAATCTTCTTAAAAGATGGAAAATGGGAAATTGTAAACCCATGAGCATACCTATGAATACAAATGAAAAAATTTATGTAGAAGATGGAGCTGAAAAGGTAGATGCTCAATTCTATAAGAGTTTGGTAGGAATCCTTTTGTATCTTACTACCACTATACCTATGAATACAAATGAAAAAATTTCTGTAGAAGATGGAGCTGAAAAGGTAGATGCTCAATTCTATAAGAGTTTGGTAGGAATCCTTTTGTATCTCACTACCACTAGGCGTAATATTATGCATGCAGTAGGCTTGCTTTCCAGATTCATGCAAAGTCCAAGTAAGATTCGTTTTGGAGCAGTAAAAAGAATTTTGAGGTATGTCTCTTGAACAAGAAATTATGGAATTTGGTATAATTCATCAAATAATTTTGGGTTGGTTGGTTATACAGATATCGATTGGGCTGGATCTTTTGATGATAGAAAAAGCACTTTAGGTTATGTATTCAGCCTTGGATCACGTGCAGTATTATGGTGTTCAAAGAAGCAAGCAACTATTTCATTCAACAACAACATGTGAAGCAATATGGTTGAAGAAAGTATTGTTAGAATATGCCACAACTATTTACTGTGATAACTTTTCTACCTTTGCCATAACTAAAAATTGAGTGTTTCATAATCGCACCAAACACACTGATATCAAATATCATTTCATAAGAGACTCCGTGGCAAAAAGAGAAAATGAAATAAATTTTTGTACAACAAATGAACAACTTGTAGATATATTTACCAAAGAACTACCTAAGGGGAAGTTCGAATACAAGAGGGATGTGCTTGGAATCATCTCATTAAGCATTAAAGCGGAGTGTTGAGGATAACGCTTAAACTAAGTTATGTAATTGTTGACAAATTAGCCAACAAATTTTGTGTTCTGAGTTATTAGAATTATGATAGAAAATTAATAGATGTAGTAGTTATCATTCAACAAATTATTAGGGACAGTCAAATAATGGATAATAAAATTAGAAATATTCGGGCTATATAATAATGTATTCATTACTCCTATGGAGATATGAGATTCCAATGACAGTTCAACTCATGGATTGAGAATCAGACTTCTCTTATTTTTGTTCTTTACTTTGGTTTATATTTTCATATGCATACCCTTGATAAATTTAACATATTTAAATAACAACAGTAAGATGAATATATTGAATATATTGATTTCAGTTGTAGCGTGAAGATATTAATTGCATTCATTTGTGTGGCGGTGAGGTTGCATGGTAATAAAATAATTGTTTCTACAGGAAGCGAGAAGATGGCCAGGCGGTGGAGATCAACTGCCAAGAAGGGTCTAGTCTCGAGTCAAGGATTGTGCAGCGGTAGAATGCGAAGAGAAACGCATTGGGTTTGTGCTGCAATTAGTTGACTATGTGCATGCGTGAAGGTATCGCACACTATAATTGCCAGAAACAATAAAATCGACATTGGATGTGCATGGGAGTAGAACATACGGTCATAACCCAAATTCTATTCTCTGAACCGGTATCTACTCAGAATCGCAGTGAAGGATCAGAGAGTGAGATTTGAGTGGCTGCATCTGTTGATCTGCGAAGGCTATTATCATGGTTTGATACATTGCTTCGTTGGAGCCATGTAGGTTTCAGTAGGTTGAATATTCAATTGAGTGTAGTTGTTGAACAATAGAGGTTTAAAGCTCAGCTTTATCTAGTCAACACCGTTGTTGTTATTTTCACAAAAGTTGGATCCAGGTTTTGGAACATTCTCAGTTTGAGCATCGATGAGGGAGAGAGAATGGACCACCTTGAGAATGTGGATAATTCTGTTTGAATTCAATTCGGGAGCATCATCCGCGTTGTGATTGGGTGGCAAGAGGGGTATCGCCCTTTCAAAGAGGAAAATTTAAATTTTAATGTACAAAGAGAGTCGTTTTCTAAATAGTGATGAAAGAACAGAGTGAGAGCATAGGACGAGTTGTATCACATCACAAGTGTTGATCGCAGCTTTTAACAAAGAAACTTTGGTACAGTGGTATTTCTGCATTTTTATTTCACGGTAGCCCCAAATACATCGAATTTATATCTTTTGCATTACAAAAAAATATTTTGAGGTTAAAACTTCACCGAATCAAAATTTTGATCAGCTAACAATGTGCAGCATTTTGTGTGTAGTGGTAATATTAAAATTTGTTAGAAGTAGCTATTTTCTTATATTGTTGGGATAATAACTAAAATCCATTTCTGTGTTGCTTTTTTTAATTTAAGTTTTGAAAATAAAAGGAATTTTTTTTGTTTTATGTAAATGCTTTAAAAGTTGTGGAAGGATTTAGAAAAAATATGATGGATTGCTATTTATCTATGTAAACATGTAGAGACAATAAGAACACATAAAACAAATGGAGAGTGAGTTGAATGATTGGATAATGTATGCCTGTGAGATGGCTATTGTAAATTTCACTTGAATAATAAGACTGTTAAAATTAATGCAGAAATGTATTCTTGGAGAAAGTTCATTCATTAGTTAAATGTGAGCCTTAGGTTATGATTTAGTTCCTACATCTTAGGAATTTGTTCTAACTCTTCTACTTGCATGTAAACTATTTATTCATGGTGATTAATGATGACTGTGTTGAGCATTTTACTAGACCTCTAAACTTCCTAGTTTGATGAATATATTTTGTCTTCCATTTTAAACATGGCATAAGAGCTTCAAGTTTGAGTGAGTCACTGAGTTGTGCTAGAGGCAATCTACAGGGGGAGCTCCTCACCTCTAAGCTTCCCAGTTTGATGAATATATTTTTCGTTCCATTTTTAACATGGTACGAGAGCCACTGTGTTGTGGTTATTCGGTGAGTGCCTAAGCAATAGAATTGTAGCCCTTACTAGCGGGTTTGTCTTTGTTGGCGGAAAAAGTCTGGAGAAAAGTTGTTTTTTTTGTGCTTTGATCAGCGCCCATGTTGACTCAAAAATCGTGTTGGTAAAACCCAATCAGAAGAGGAGGAAATGCACTTGTGACCCCAGGAAACATGTTTATCTCCCTACTCTTACACGAATGTTTACCAGCGCGCCAAGTTAGTGCGTGTTTCCTCCAAATTGACACGCTGGTTGAATTAAAAAAAAGTCTCGATACTCGTTGTTATTCTGTTTCTTTGTGTGTGGTGGAGGATCGATCCAGAGGCCAGCAGTGGACGAGACTGACTGGATCGAGCAGGTGGTGCGAGGGTCGTGCAGTAGAGCTGATGAAATTGTTGAGTCTGCAGTGGCAACGTTCCTGTAGATCGACCCTAGCATCGACAAATCTAGCGATATAATAATATGTGGTCATCTGTGGTGATCTGTGGTATTGCGGATATGGTGATGGTGAGCTAGTTACCTACCTAGCTGATCGGTGGTAAACCTGATGTGAAAATATCGGTGAAAAATGCAGATCTACAAGGCTCTCGATGAGAATCGGTGGATCGTGGTATCACCTGATCTGTGGGAAGCTCCGTTGAGTTGATCCCTGAGGGAGAAGTGGAGAGCTCTGTTGGGTTTTCAATGTGGGCATGTTCTATGCACTAGAGTGTAGGATGTATATTAGAATGGAGCTGTAGCGATGGTGATGATCAGTTGGTACATGAATTTTACTTGAAGGCCCATCAATGCCAAATCAGACACTGATTGATTGGTGTTAAATGTCGCGGACCAATCATTGTCTTGACTTTTTTTTTATGTCCATTTTGGTTCTAGTTACGCGTTAGTGGTTTCTTGACACCGATAAGATAGTTTCATGAGAGGTCCAAATGTTGGAATGGTAATTTCAACTGCAGCGTTGCTGGAAGTTGACAGTTGAACAATGACCAAGTTTATTCCAAATAACAGCAATTGGAGTTTCTTGCGATGCGATCCAATCGCATATCACACATTCTCTTGTCACCCTTCGCTGTGTCCCTATGTTGTCTGCGATGCAATATTTGCGATGCAATCGCAGATCGCAAATCGCATGCATACTTGGAGCCTCCTTCTGTTCACTTGAATTCTTCCGATTGCGATGTTGCGATGCGATCTCATTGCAAATCACAAATCGCACCATATGTTAGTGCTCCGTTTTTTCTTCCTCCGCTGAATGCAATTTCGCGATGCGATCAAATCGCAAATTGCATAATTAAATGGTTGAAGTACAGGGCTGCAATATGAAATTGACGTGGAGTAAAAGTTTCATTTTTGACCATCGTTTTTGTCAGTAAAACAGTAAATGCAATTTACTGTGGGTTGGTAAGTTTTGATAAAGATTTTAATTTTATAGTTTTTTATTTCACGGGAGTTTTTTTTTGTCTTAGGGCATAAGTAAAAAACAATATGTTGTTCTGTGAATGTAATGGAAGTGAGTAAAATATGCACAGTAGTGCGAAGTAAAAAAAAGGAAGAGCATGCAGCAGCATGTATGTAATTTTTGTTGGTGAATATGTGATGTAATACGTGAAAAACGCAGCAGCATATGTATTTATTACACAGCAGTGTGAATATTTGAAAAGTGAAACAGAGTAATTTTTTTTACTGCATCTGAAGCAGTCTTGGAGAATCCCTCTGTTGGAGGATGAATCTTTTGTAACAACAGTTGTTTTTTTAATGAATACGAGTTTTGTGTGTCGCTGAAACTCCGTCTGCAACAAACAAATTTTAGTTTCCGTTGTGATTAAATATCCTGTG
Source organism: Pinus taeda (assembly GCA_000404065.3). Lineage (NCBI taxonomy): Eukaryota > Viridiplantae > Streptophyta > Pinopsida > Pinales > Pinaceae > Pinus > Pinus taeda. Next base: position 38,844 of record APFE030122089.1, on the reverse strand, counting down.
TCATAAAGCAGAGTATTATTCTCTGTGTTGTGTTTATTTTGTTTTTGGAATTTTAGCAGAAAAATTCCCAACATTGGTATCAGAGCTATCCAGGCTCTTTGAAGGTGTCAAAGAAGCTGAAGGAAGGTTTCTTGCTGCAGCAGCTTCTCCAGCAGAGTGAAGACTCAGTCAAGAAAGGTTTCAGGTATTTCTCAAAGTTTTTTTTGTATTGCTGTTGAAGATAGTGAGTTATTTTAATACACAATCAAATCATTTTAAAGCATAGTTAAGGAGTGCAAGAATGGCTAGCACTAGCACCAGCACTAGAATGGGTATATTTAATACTCAACTCCCACAGTTTAATGGAAAAAATTATGACTACTGGGCAATAACCATGAGAGCCCTGTTTGCCTCACAAGATTTATGGGAACTTGTTGAATACGGGTTTGACGAACCAGCAGATGAAAATGAGTTTAACAGATTAACTCAGACAGAGAAAGATTTGTTGAAGACCAATAGGAAGAAGGATTCCAAATCCCTCGTATTTTTATATCAAGCAGTGCATGAGAGTGTGTTTCCAAGGATAGTAGCAGCCAAGACATCCAAAGAAGCATGGCAAACTCTCAAGACAGCTTATCATGGCATGGAGAAAGTGAAGACAACAAAACTACAGTTGCTGAGGAAAGATTTTGAGAACCTGTGCATGAAGGAGTCAGATAATATTGACTCATCCTTCACTCATGTAATTGGTCTGGTCACACAGATAAGGACTCATGGAGAGATACTTGAAGAAAGGAGGATTGTGGACAAACTATTGAGGATCCTACCCTCAAAGTTTGATGTGATTGTCACCACCATAGAAGAGACAAAGAATCTCTCAAACTTTTCAGTTGATGAACTTCATGCATCACTGATAACACATGAGGAGAGGTTGAATAGAAATGAAAATTCATCTCTAGAGCAAGCCTTAAAGACCCAGATGTCCTTTGGAAGAGGAAGAGGTCAAGGTAGAGGAAACAAGAGAGGAAGATGCAGAAGCCAAAACAGAGGTGGAAGAAACAGTCTAGCAAATTTTCAAGGAAGAGGCAGCAATCCAAATCAGAACCAAGGCCAAGGCAGCATCCAACAAAGTGGATAGCATCATGCTCAAGGGCAAAGATATGAAAAATCCAAAGTCCAATGCTATTATTGTAAAAAATATGGGCACTATGCCAATGAATGTAGGAAGAAACAACATGATATGAACAATAGATCTAGTGCAAATATCACTAGAGAAAATATCAGCCAAGATAATGTATTGTTAACTTGTAATATGGCTGAAACAAACAGTGAAGACATATGGTTTCTAGACTCTGGTTGCACCAACCATATGATAGGAAACATAACTTTGTTTTCTGCTTTAGATTAGAGTGTGAAGTCACAAGTCACACTTGGGACTGATAGTAAAATTTCTGTTATGGGAAAAGGAGAAGTAAAAATATTTACAAAGAAAGGTGAAAATAAAACCATAGCAGATGTCTATTATGTTCCCAGAATGAGATGTAACCTCTTAAGCATTGGGCAGCTTGTTCAAAAGGGGCACAATGTTTTCTTTGTGAATGATGTATGCACCATCATGGATAGAGCACCCAGCAAACGATGTATGCTGAAGTGAAGATGATGAGGAACAGGATGTTGCCTCTCAGAATAAGGGCAGATTTGAAAAATAAAGAAGTAATTGCAGCAGTTACCCAAGAGGCTTTCCAAAGCGTACCAAAGGATGAAAATTGGTTGTGGCATTTGAGATTTTGACATCTCAACATTGGAGGTCTTAACTTGCTGAGCAGAAAAGGAATGGTAAGAGGATTACCAAAAAGAGAGAAACCGGATAGCCTTTGTGAAGGTTGTATATTGGGAAAACAACATAGAGAAAGTTTTCCATTAGGGAAAAGCATAAGGGCAAAAGCACCCTTAGAGATTTTCCACTCAGACTTGTGTGGACCGATGCAAACTCCATCACTAGCAGGCAGCCAATATTTTCTAACATTCGTTGATGATTTCACCAGAAAAACTTGGGTTTACTTTCTAAAGAACAAAAGTGAAGTGTTTGAAAAATTTCCCAATTTCAAAGCACTTGTGGAAAATCAAAGTGGGCTGCGCATCAAAGTTTTGAGAAATGACAGAGGAGGTGAGTATATCTCCAAGAAATTCCTATGGTTTTGTAGAGAAAATGGAATTCACAAGCAATTTACAGCTAGGTACACCCCACAGCAAAATGGTGTTGCTGAAAGAAAGAATAGGACCATCATGGATATGGCAAGGAGCATGTTGAAGGAAAAAAATTTGCCAAATGAGTATTGGGCTGAAGCTGTAAACTGTGAAATATATATTTTGAATAGGTGTCCTACAAAAGCATTGATGAACAGAGTGTCGGAAGAAGCATGGAGTGGGAGAAAGCAAAGAGTCACCCACATGAAAGTTTTTGGATGTATGGCTTATGCACACATTCCAGAATAACTAAGGAAGAAGTTGGACAACAAAGAGGAGAAATGTATTTTCATTGGATACAGTGAGGAATCCAAAGCTTACAGGTTGTATATCCCATCTACCAAGAATTTTTTTGTGAGTAGAGATGTTCAATTCATTGAGGAGGAAGCTTGGGATGGAAGCATAGAGAAAATAGTAAATGTTAAGAACTGTTTGTCTCATGATGAAGATGATGATGAGATGGCTGAAATGCATCCCCAAACAACAACACTAACACAAGGGCAGCAAGAGACACCCTTGAGGAGAAATGAGAATGCTTCTCCAAGCACACCACAAGGAGGAAATTCAAGTGCTTCCTCAAGCACTTGCACACCGAATGAAAGAGGTAAGAAGTTCAGAAGTTTAAGTGACATTTATGATGAAGGAATGAATTCCTTGTTTGCTTTGTATTGTCATGTTGATGACCCTGTTCATTTCGAAGATGCAATTAAAGATAAGAAATGGATAGAAGCCATGGATGAGAAGATCAATGCCATAGAAAGAAACAAGACATGGGATTTGGTTCAGCTACCAAAAGGTAAAGAAGCCATTAGAGTTAAGTGGGTCTATAAGACCAAAAGCAATGCTAAAGGCAAGATTAATAGGCACAAAGCAAGACTTGTTGTGAAAGGCTACAAGCAGCAACAAGGCAAAGACTATGATGAAACCTTTGCACCAGTAGCAAGGATGGAAACAGTCAGAACAGTGTTGTCTATTGTGGCACAACACAAATGGAAGATTTATTAGATGGATGTTAAATCTGCATTCCTGAATGGAGTGTTAAAAGAAGAAGTTTATGTTGAACAACCTCCAGGCTATGAAGTAGAAGGCCAAGAGCATAAAGTATGCAAACTGAAGAAGGCTCTTTATGGGCTAAAGCAAGCTCCAAGAGCATGGTACAGCAGAATAGATGCTTATCTGATTGAGAATGGGTTTGATAAGTGTGATGGTGAACCCACACTCTACATAAAGGAGAAAGATGGTAAGATTCTTATTGTTGTTTTATATGTAGATGATTTGATTTTTACTAGCAATGATGCTTCTCTCATTGCTGATTTTAAAGCAGTCATGAAAAGTGAATTTGAAATGACTGACATGGGTTTCTTAAGATATTTTCTTGGAATTGAAGTAGACCAAAGTGAAAATGGTGTTTTTATTTCTCAAGATAAATATGTAGAAGCTGTGTTGAAGAGATTTAACATGCAAAACAGCAAGGCAGTTGTGACTCCAACTGTAATGGGGCTGAAATTGACCAAAGAAGACAGTAGCAAGGATTTTGATCCAAAATTGTACAAGAGCACAGTTGGCAGCCTTATGTACTTGACTGCAACTAAGCCAGACATTATGCACGCTGTGAGTTTAATCTCCAGATTTATGGAAAGACCGAAAGAGACTCATTGGCAGGCAGCCAAGAGGATTCTAAGGTATGTGAATGGAACGAAGGGGTTTGGTATTTTATACTCCTCTTCTAAAAGTTTCAAGTTGACAGGTTACACAGACAGTGATTGGGCTGGAAGTATTGATGATAGGAAAAGCACATCAGGATATGTGTTTCATATGGGATCGGGAGCCATCTCATGGGCTTTCAAGAAGCAACCAGTTGTGGCTTTATCAACAACAGAGACAGAGTATGTGGCAGCAACAGCAGCAGCGTGCCAAGCAGTGTGGCTAAGAAGAGTTCTCAGAGATTTGTGTCATGAACAGGAAAATGGCACAACCATTTACTGTGACAATAGCTCAGCAATAGCTTTGTCTAAAAACTCTGTTTTTCATAAAAGAACAAAGCACATAGATACTAAATTTCACTTCATACGTGAATTGGTTAACAATGGTGAGATTGTTTTGCAGCACTGCAGAACAGAAGATCAGCTAGCTGACATTTTGACAAAATCATTGCCAAAGAAAGGTTTTGATCATTTCAGAAAATGCCTGGGTATGCAGCAGTTGAAATTAAGGGGGAGTGTTGGAAATTAATTCCAACTGCAGATCTGATCTTCAGCAATTAATTTCAGATTATCCGGAAGCCGCAAAAGTCCACTGATATTTTTCATAATTAAAATCCCCTGCAGACAACCGACTTACTTTTCATCACCGCCTCTTCTGCAATAAATACGCAGATAAAGATCAGCAGATATTTTTACTTATTTTATTGTTTAACTCAGATCTTTATTTTTCCTATAAATGTAACGCACCGCAGTTCTGTTTATGCATGAGAAGAAGTGCAAGAAAGGCAGCATAAGCAGAAAAGAACAGCAGTTCTATTTTCTGTGATTTAGAACAAGAGTTCTATTTTTTGTACTTTGAGTGAAGGTTAGAAGACTGAATAGAGTGTCTTCTGTAAATGCATAGCAGTGCTGAACCTGCGATTTTCTGAGTTAGAGAAAATCGATTTCTGGAACTGAAGTGTTCCTCTTGTAACAGCTAAGTTTTCTGTATCAGTTTTGTTTACAGTTTATAAATACAAGTTTACTGTTTTGCTAATTTTCAGTTGCTGTTACACCAAGTGTCAAAAACACTTTGATTTTACTCTGTAAGTCTATTAGTGATTTGACGCCCCTTGCTTTAGTTGCTGTTACACAAAGCGTCACTTTTCTTAAAGTGTCTTAGCGTCAAAAACAGTTTTTTGTTTTTCTGAGTTATTAAAAACAGAGTATTTTTCCCGTAGCTGCAACACCACGATCAGCGTTGCTGCAATACCGAATCCTGTTGCTGCAACACCAAGTCCAGAAAACAAAATTTTCAGTTTTCTGTGTAAAAACAGAGCAGTTTTGTGTTGTCTGTTTGTTGAGGAATTTAGCAGCAAATTCTACCATTATATCAGAGCGTTGTTCTCTGATCTTTTGTGTTTGAAATCACCATAAAATTCCAACAGGAGCTCATTCTAACTTCGCAGGAGGAGGAGGAGGTTGACATAATCCTGTGGAACTTTGAAGACGGTCAAGTTCCTCGGGGGTGAAAGAATATAAAAATGGACTTAATTTTTTTGCAGTCTATGCGCACTGCCAGTATCTACGTCGTTTTCAAAGCTACAAGTGTCACGGCATGCCTGAATTGTCGTGGAGGATATTCGATCGGAATACCTTATTAATGCCCGCATTTCTGTGTTAAAAATCCTTGTCTTCTTCTGCAAACATGTCGCAGTAGAACGTTTACAAGTGTCTATTGGATACTCTGATTGCATGATAACTCAGAGTGTCTATTGGAAGATGTGATTGCATATTAAATCTTATTGAATAATAACTTAGTATCTATGGGCAGCTGATTGCCTACTAAATCAGAGTGTAGAATATTTTGGAAGTTTGATAAATATGAGTGAAGATAAATATTATTTTAGTTTTGAAATATTCTGTAATTGATATTAAAATAGGTGTAAAAGTGGTCTATATTCATAACAGTGGTGTTTTGACGAAATAAAATTGTTTGTTTTTATTTGAAAGTAACTTTGTTAACAAAATCGTTCACTTTTATTCTTTTATTTGAAAAAAGAACATTGTTTAATTATTATAGTGTTTTTTATGTAGAGACTGAGTGATAGATATGGTAGAGCTATTTCAACAAACAAGTCTAACAAAATAAGCTAGTTGAAATGAATCAAAAGTAAACTACAAAATTGTAAATGTCACTATTTAATTTTATTATTGAATAAGAATATACTGAAAATAATATTTTGATGATAATAAATATCATGTGAAGTTAAAGTTACTTAAAAGATCTAAGTTTTTTTTTTTTTTAAATCATTACTGTAATACTATTATAATTATCATAAATAAAAATAAGAATTGCACTGTTATAATTATAAAAATAAAATAAAAATTACACTGTGTAATGACCCCGGTAATTAATAAAATTACTTCCCTGTTTTCTTAAAAAAAAAACCATATATATATATGTTACTGGGATAAAAGATTATTATTATTACCTTGTGTAAAAACTGGAGCATGAATAAAAGAATTACATTCAGTAACTTCGAGAAAGGAAGTTATTTTCTTGATGATAATCTTCTTTTCCTTTTAAAAAAAAAATATAAAAAAAAAACAGTTGTCAAGAAGGGAAAGACAACCCTAACTGTTTTTACTCCTTCGTTAGAAAGGAGGGGAAATCCGGGCTGTTTGGGAACAGACGGGAGAAAAGGAAAAACAGGCATGTTATGTCTAGTAGTGATCAGATAACATGGCACATGCTGTGCATTCAAGTAATTGCTGAAGACAGTGGTCTAGCAATGAGCTTGGGGGGAGACATAATTCTGGAAATTAGTCTCATGGTGGGGAGGATCGACAAGCAAGGGACAGTTCCCTGTTCTTAAACCTGGAAAGGTGTGGAGGCCTAAGGACAAATTTCTCAGGTAAGTATGACTATGGATTTGTACAGTTACTGTGTTTGTATCGTTTAGTTAAGTGAGCAAAAGGCTTAACAGTATTCTATGAAATAAACAAAGAAGAAATGAACTCAGGAATTACTCTATGAAGGCCAAACAATGTAGAATAATCTTAATTATTCGCTAGCCAGAGGTAACTCCTCAGTAATAGGAGGGTAACCAGTAGGCTGTAAGCGATAAACAATAGTAAATATCGATGGTCTCAATGGTCTCAAATAGAGTTAAATAAGAGAATATGCTAGACTGTTATTAACTCAACAGACCGAGTAGGGAACTGTAATTGAAAGACAGAAGGGAAGCTTTATTCATACATGCAACCGTGAGCACGAAACTTTAACAACATTCCTCAAGATAAGTAACTCACATAATAAAATCTTGAAGCTATATTATACAGTGGTATTACGCTGCAAAACTTCTATGACAACGCTGCTCAAATATAATGACTGAAACCTAAATACGGTAGAAATCATGAAAACATTAATAATTATTCCTCGTGAAGGCGGTTTTCTCCAAATACCGTGAACAAAGAAAAGAAAGAGCGATAACCCAGAATATTTTAAGGAACCATATGCGGGTATTAGTGTAAACCAGACAACTAACTGTTGGCAAATAAAAGTAAAGGGTCTGTAATGAAATAATCATCAAATACCATACGAGCATGCAATAATATAAATAACAGAATAACTACTCAGAGAACAATAGCTAATATCACGAGGAATAAACCCTTGCTGGGCGAATCAAACTGTGCTAAGCCTGTGAGGGCGAACCCATAAGAATACCATCTATGGGTTCACGACCAGCTCGAAATTAAAATTACAGAGGGCAACCACTTCTAATAAACACATAGGAAGAAATTGTGATGCGCCATAAAGAAACAAGTTTGTATATATAAAAATAGAAAAACCTGGAAGTGGGTACAGTTCTATATCAAAACCAAAAACCAAAATGTTATCAGCATGTACAATGTGAGTCGCTTAAGGGTGGTCATTGTTCCATATCATTTACAACCATGGATAAAAATCCACGAGCAACAAAGGCAATGAAGCCATATCTAAACAATTAAATAAAAGAACCTAGAATGGGAATAAATTGTTGCAACCACGACAGAATAACTGAGAGCTTCAACAGCAAATGGAGGAACCTGCCAGCAAACGGCGAGGTTAACCTAGGAACCGACACCTTGATGCATAGTTGAATGCCCAATAAAACTATTGACTCACCTGTAAGCGTCGAGCCAAATGGACTGGTTATCAACCTTCCATCATAGCTATGTGTAACCCCTGCCATACGATAACAGACCCGTCAGCGGAATCGGGCTAACATAAAGGAAGCAAACTGTAATCAATCAAAAAGTAAATCAGGGGTTGACGGTATCCACCTTACCTCAGCTCGAGCTTGCAGGAACTGTAGAAACAACCCGGAACAAGACTCGGATGGAACGAGTCGGCAAACACCAAATGAACATAAGACCTGCGTCGGGCAGCAGAGAAGTCACCGCCATCGCCAGGGGTAAATGTACATAAAGCTAAATAGTCGATAAGTGATCGATTGTATACCTGTAAAGCATGAAGATATATATACAAAGCTAAATAGTCGATAAGCGACCGATTGTATACCTGTAAAAGCATGAAGATAAATATACAAAGCTAAACAGTCGATAAGCGACCGATTGAATACCTGTAAAGGTATGGATATATATATACAAGCCAATTAGTCGGTAAGCAACCGACTGTATACCTGGAAGAACATGAAAATATAGAAATAATGCGAAATAGATAGTGTGCGACAGACTGTATGTCTGTATCAAAACATAAATAGTTAAAAAAACTAATGGATGGTGTACCTGTAACAAAGTCTGAACATAATGCCAAATTTCAGTAGAGAAGGAACTGTATACCTTCATAACAACATTCTGATGGAGTAGCAGAGGGTTCCAGCTCGGTAGAGCCCAGAGGCAAGTCGAAGACGCCCATGGAAGCCGCGGAGGAAAATGCCTAATGCGTGCTTTGGCTGCAGGGTTACCCGTGGACCTCAAAACCCTAAAACAATAAACCTTGAAGAGCGGGATTAGCTCTCCATCGTTTGATGGTAGAGAGCTCCCATAACACCGTTAGATCTCGTCTCCGGATCCCAAAGTGCAGAACTCGGTCAGAACAGTAAAGAGAAGTCACAGTCGCCAGCAGGTATGAATTGGTAAGTAAGCCAAATGGCAAGCGGTGGCAGCATGACATTAATAGTTTTGAAATAAACAATTATAAACTATGTACTTCCCAAATCCTGTGGTACTTTTTCCGCACGATATCATGGAGTAATTATATTAATGCAAGATATGTATACCATCAACCTTATATAGCGTGCACATATTCGTTAGGAGGTAAACCTTATAAAAAAAAAAATTATGTGCGTGAATACGGGTTAATATGGTAAGAGTTGTGACATATGGTATCAGAGCCCAGTCACAAAACTGAGGCCTCTGGGATAACAAAACAATATAAATGCGAAATTCTGATGAATAATAGTAATGTGCATGTGAAAGTATCAGAGATAGAAATAATGTATATAAATTATTGCCATTGACATGCTGATGTTCGTTATTCTGCTACTTAAATTATGAACAAGCTCAGGAACAGAAGCCAAGTAATTACAACATGAGAAGAGTAGATGGTGCATCTCATAGGTACACAGCGGGACAAGGGACTCATGATCCAGAAATTAACCCAGAACTATGGGTACAACTCGGGGAAGAAGCCAGGGTTACCAACCAAGTAATCTTGGAAACGGTACAAGAACTTAAAAGGGAAATGGCTCGATTACGAGAAGACAATGCACGACTGACAATAGAACAGGAAAGGATTTTAAAAAGTATGTCTAAGAGACAGAATCAACTGCCAATTAATCCTAGTGTAGAACAGTAGTGGATGTCAGAGGAACAGAATCATCCTATACCACCTGAGAGATCTGAAGAACAATAGGAGCGTTCTGATAATGCATTGGAACAACAAACCTCAAAGAGACAAAGGATGGAGTTACAAGGAGAATTCCGCAAGATTAAGCCACCACATTTTGACAGAGAACAAGAAGAAGCGGCAGAAGCATGGTTGATTAATATGAATAAGTATTTTCAACTGTACGAGTACGACCATAACCTTAAAGCTCGGTTGGCTATTTTCCAACTACAGGGGAAGGCCACCTTATGGTGGGAGGAAGTCAAGATAGAGAATGGAGTGATGGAACAAACGATCACTTGGGAAAATTTCCAACGGTACTTTAAGGAGAGATATTTAACTAAACGTTTCTATGATGAAAAAGCGCGAGAATTCCATGATTTGCGGTTGGGACAACAGACGATGGATGAATTTATTACTCGCTTCACCTTCTTGCTCCATTATGTGCCATATATAAGGGAAGAAAAAGCAAAAGTGCAACGTTTTGTTAGCAGCCTGCCTCCATACATGCGGGAAAGGATTGAATTTGATAATCCTAAGTCAATGGACGAGGTCATTCGTAAAGCCAAAATTTGTTACCAACAAAGCAAGCAAAAAGGAGAGACTGCTAGCAAGAAATGGAATGAAAGGAAAGGCTTCAAGACAAATGGTCTAAATAAAGGTAGTCGCAGTGGCAAAGGATTTGGCAAGGGGCCAAATAATAGAAATGTAACCAGAAGTGCAACTAAGTTTAAGACAAAATGAACCAAAAAATCAATGAACAGCATGTAAGAATGGACAGTGAGGGGACGGCTAGACCCCAGGTACAGTGCTGGGGATGTGGGGGACCACACTATGTTAAAAACTTCCCACAGCGGAAGGGAACGGAACAACTGTCCCAAATTCATGAAGCCTCAACTGTTGGTGAAGTTGGACGTAGCACACCCAGAATTAACGCAGCTTTGGATGATCGCCAGACAGAATATCAACCCACCATGGTCGAATTTGAAGGTAAGATTTCAGACCTTACTATAACTATTTTAATTGACCCAGGTGCTACATTAATTTATGTGAGTCCCAAGATAGTAGAACGTTGTAAATTACAGCCTGTTAGATTTAAAAACCCATGGCTGGTACAACTAGCTACAGGAGCCAAGAGGCGAGTCACAGCAAAAATTAAGGATTGTTCGCTTACAATAGCTGGAGAATCAGTGGTAGCAGATATGAATGTACTTCCTCTTGGATCATACGATAATTTAATTGGAATGGACTGGTTGGAAAGACACTGGTCGTTAGTTGATTTCAAAACTAAAGTTATTTATTATAAAGATCAAAACGGACATAGAAAAGAAATACAAGGGATCCAACGACCAGTGCAAATCCGACAAATAACCGCGACTCAGCTGGAAAAATGTATTCGAAAAGGGTGTCAGATGTATGCTATACAAGTGGGTTTTGTAGATTCTAAAGGCAAAGCAGAAACCTTAGATAACATTCCTCTGGTACAAGAATTTGCAGATGTATTTCCGGAGGAAATCCCCGGATTACCCCCAAAAAGAAATATAGACTTTACTATCGAATTGATACCAAGCGCAGCTCCAGTATTAAGAGCACCTTACAGAATGAGTGTGCCTGAGTTAACAGAATTGAAGATGCAACTGTAGGAATTATTAGATAAAAATTACATTCGACCTAGTGTGTCACCTTGGGGAGCCCCAGTATTGTTCGTCAAGAAAAAAGATGGAACCCTCCGAATGTGTATTGATTATCGTCAGTTAAACAAACTGACCATTAAAAACAAGTATCCCTTACCACGGATTGACGAATTGTTCGATCAAGTGAAAGGAGCAACTGTGTTCTCTAAGATTGACTTAAGGTCAGGCTACCACCAGATCCAGATTAAAGAAGAGGACATTGCCAAAATTGCCTTCCGAACAAGGTATGGGCATTATGAGTTTGTGGTATTACCTTTTGGGTTAACTAACGCCCCTGCCACATTCATGTGTTTAATGAATAGCATTTTTCATCAATATCTGGATCGGTTTGTGCTGATATTTATTGACGACATATTGATATATTCCTGTACGGTCGAAGAGCACCAGGAACATCTTAGAATGGTGCTGCAGACCCTTCGAGAACACCATCTATACGCCAAGTTTAGTAAATGTGACTTTTTCCAAGAGGAGATTCAGTATTTAGGCCATGTAATTACCAAAGAGGGCATTGCTGTAGACCCTGAAAAGATAAAGGCTATAATGGAGTGGCCTGTACCAAAGGATGTCGCGAATATCCGGTCCTTTATGGGTTATCCGGGTACTATAGACGATTTGTGAAAAATTTCTCCAAAGTGGCATTCCCCATCACATCTCTGCAGAAAAAGGGAAGAGCATTCCAATGGACCCCCGAATGTCAGAGAAGCTTCGAACAATTAAAACAATTGCTTATTACAACACCTATCTTGAGTATAGCTGATCCTGACAAAGAATATGTGGTATGTACGGATGCAAGCAAGGAAGGGCTGGGAAGTGTATTAATGCAAGAAGGCAAAGTGATTGCCTATGAATCAAGAAAGTTAAAAGAACATGAACAAAAATACTCTTCTTATGATTTGGAACTGGCCGTTGTTATACATGCTTTGAAGATGTGGCGGCACTATCTCATGGGAAGAAAGTTTATGTTATTGACTGACCATCATAGTCTAACTAATTACTTAAGCCAGCCCACTTTAAACACAAGACAAGCTAGATGGGCAGATATCCTAAGCACCTTTGACTTCGATATTAAACATTTGCAGGGGAAGGAAAACCGAGTGGCTGATGCCTTAAGTCGAAAGGTACAAATCTTATATCAAATATCCCTGAGTAGCTGGAAGAGTACTCTCTTAGAAACTGTACAAAAAACAGTAGAATAGGATGTTGAATACCAACAAATTAAGCAGCAACTACAGCAGGCCAATGGTGAGGGAAACCAACAAAAATTTGAACTGGATAATGCAGGTGTGCTGTATTACAAGGGAAGAATATATATACCCAACCAAAGCCAGATTAAAAATCTGATTTTGGATGAGTTCCACACTAGTCACTATGCGGGACATCCAGGCTATCAGAAGACAATTACTGCAATTCGAAGAAATTATTTCTGGCCTGGAATGAAGAAGGATGTGACCGAATATTTGGCTCAATGTTTGGAATGCCAACAAATTAAAACAGAACATAAACATCCAGCCGGACTATTGCAGCCACTACCCATACCAGAATGGAAATGGGAGACCATTACCATGGATTTTATCACTGGGTTGCCGAAGACAAAGAGAAATAACGATTCTATAATGGTGGTGGTAGACAAATTGAGTAAAGCCGCACATTTCATACCTGTACAATCTACGTACAAGGCTACGCAGATTGCTCATGTCTTTATGCAGAACGTGTTTAAATTACATGGACTTCCAAAGACAATCATTTCTGATTGAGATGTGAAATTCACTTCAGCCTTTTGGAGGACATTGTTTGCTGAATTGGGAACTCAGCTGAATTTCAGTACAGCGTATCATCCCCAAACGGATGGGAAAACGGAATGGGTAAACCAAGTGGTCAAAGACATGTTAAGAGCTTACATGATGCAACAGCCTACGCTGTGGGAGGAGTATCTACATTTGGTAGAATTCGCATATAACAATGGATACCATACCTCAACCCAACTAAGTCCTTTTGAAATTCTGTATGGACGGAAGTGCCGTACTCCCTCGAATTGGGGTGGACCAAAGGATAGATTGAGTTTAGGGCCTGAGATGCTTAAGGAAATGGAAGACATGGTAAAAAGGGTACGAGCTAATCTGAAAGCTGCCCAAGATAGGCAGAAAAATTTTGTAGATCGGAAAAGAAGGTTTAAGGAATATCAGGTGGGAGATCATGTGTACATTAAGATTCAAGCCAAGAGAAGTACATTACAATGGAGCGGGTGCACTAAGTTAGCACCCCGATATTGTGGACCCTTCCAAGTGCTGGAAAGAGTTGGGCCGGTAGCATACCAACTCGCTCTACCTAGCCACATCCAGGTTCACAACGTTTTCCATGTATCAATTTTAAAAAAATATGTCTATGATCCTAGACATGTGATCAGATGGAAAGAGATTCAGGTGGGAACTAATAGGACAAAGAGGCTTGTCAAGGTAATAGTTAGACGATTATTTTCTTAAAAGAAAATAAAAACTAACTTAAATATTACTTGCTGCAGGTCGAACCGGAAGGAGAGGTCCTGGTCGAACCTCTGAACATTCTCGACCATAGAGAAGTGCAGCTGCGGAAACGAGTTATTACCCAATTTAAGGTTCAATGGCAACACTTTGGGCCTGAGGAGGCCACTTGGGAAGATGAAGCGCTAATGTTAAAGAATTATCCAGGACTGTTTGAAGCTGGAAGACATCGGGGCGATGTCCAATCTCAGGGGGGGAAGATGTAATGACCTCGGTAATTAATAAAATTACTTCCCTGTTTTCTTAAAAGAAAAAAAACATATATATATATATATATATATATATATATATATAATTATATATATATATATATATATATATATATATATATATATATATATATATATATTATATATATATATATATATATATATATATATATATGTTACTGGGATAAAAGATTATTATTATTACCTTGTGTAAAAACTGGAGCATGAATAAAAGAATTACATTCAGTAACTTCGAGCAAGGAAGTTATTTTCTTGATGATAATCTTCTTTTCCTTTTAAAAAAAAAAATTAAAAAAAAAAACAGTTGTCAAGAAGGGAAAGAAAACCCTAACTGTTTTTACTCCTTCCTTAGAAAGGAGGGGAAATCCGGGCTGTTTGGGAACAGACGGGAGAAAAGGAAAAACAGGCACGTTATGTCTGGTAGTGATCAGATAACATGGCACATGCTGTGCATTCAAGTAATTGCTGAAGACAGTGGTCTGGCAATGAGCTTGGGGGGAGACATAATTCTGGCAATTAGTCTCATGGTGGAGAGAATCGACAAGCAAGGGATAGTTCCCTGTTCTTAAACCTGGAAAGGTGTGGAGGCCTAAGGACAAATTTCTCAGGTAAGTATGACTGTGGATTTGTACAGTTACTGTGTTTGTATCGTTTAGTTACGTGAGCAAAAGGCTTAACAGTATTCTATGAAATAAACAAAGAAGAAATGAACTCAGGAATTACTGTATGAAGGCCAAACAATGTAGAATAATCTTAATTATTCGCTAGCCAGAGGTAACTCCTCAGTAATAGGAGGGTAACCAGTAGGCTGTAAGCAATAAACAACAGTAAATATCGATGGTTTCAATGGTCTCAAATAGATTTGAATAAGAGAATATGCTAGATTGTTATTAACTCAACAGACCGAGTAGGGAACTGTAATTGAAAGACAGAAGGGAAGCTTTATTCATACATGCAGCCGTGAGCACGAAACTTTAACAACATTCCTCAAGATAAGTAACTCACATAATAAAAACTTGAAGCTATATTATACAGTGGTATTACGCTGCAAAACTTCTGTGACAGCGCTACTCAAATATAATGACTGAAACCTAAATACGGTAGAAATCATGAAAACATTAATAATTATTCCTCGTGAAGGCGGTTTTCTCCAAATACCGTGAACAAAGAAAAGAAAGAGCGATAACCCAGAATATTTTAAGGAACCATATGCGGGTATCAGTATAAACCAGACAACTAACTGTTGGCAAATAAAAGTAAAGGGCCTGTAATGAAATAATCATCAAATACCATACGAGCATGCAATAATATAAATAACAGAATAACTACTCAGAGAACAATAGCTAATATCACGAGGAATAAACCCTTGCTGGGCGAATCAAACTGTGCCGAGCCTGTGAGGGCGAACCCATAAGAATACCATCTACGGGTTCACGACCAGCTCGAAATTAAAATTACAGAGGGCAACCACTTCTTATAAACACATAGGAAGAAACGGTGATGCGCCATAAAGAAACAAGTTTGTATATATAAAAATAGAAAAACTTGGAAGTGGGTACAGTTCGATATCAAAACCAAAAACCAAAATCTTATCAGCATGTACAATGTGAGTCGCTTAAGGGCGGTCATTGTTCCATATCATTTACAACCATGGATAAAAATCCATGAGCAACAAAGGCAATGAAGCCATATCTAAACAGTTAAATACAAGAACCTAGAATGGGAATAAATTGCTGCAACCACGGCAGAATAACTGAGGGCTTCAACAGAAAATGGAGGAACCTGCCAGCAAACGGCGAGGTTAACCTAGGAACCGACACCTTGATGCATAGTTGAATGCCCAATAAAACTATTGACACCTGTAAGCGTCGAGCCAAATGGACTGGTTATCAACCTTCCATCATAGCTATGTGTAACCCCTGCCATACGATAACAGACCCGTCAGCGGAACCGGGCTAACCTAAAGGAAGCAAACCGTAATCAATCAAAAAGTAAATCAGGGGTCGACGGTATCCACCTTACCTCGGCTTGAGCTTGCAGGAACTGTAGAAACAACCCGGAACAAGACTCGGATGGAACGAGTCGGAAAACACCAAATGAACATAAGACCTACGCCGGGCAGCAGAGAAGTCACCGCCATCGCCAGGGGTAAATGTACATAAAGCTAAATAGTCGATAAGCGACCGATTGTATACCTGTAAAGAATGAAGATATATATACAAAGCTAAATAGTCGATAAGCGACGATTGTATACCTGTAAAAGCATGAAGATACATATACAAAGCTAAACAGTCGATAAGCGACCGATTGAATACCTGTAAAGGTATGGATATATATATATAAGCGAATTAGTCAGTAAGCGACCGACTGTATACCTGGAAGAACATGAAAATATAGAAATAATGCGAAATAGATAGTGTGCGACAGACTGTATGTCTGTATCAGAACATAAATAGTTAAAAACACTAATGGATGGTGTACCTGTAACAAAGTCTGAACATAATGCCGAATTTCAGTAGAGAAGGAACTGTATACCTTCATAACAACATTCTAATGGAGTAGCAGAGGGTTCCAGCTCGGTAGAGCCCGAAGGCAAGTCGAAGATGCCCATGGAAGCCGCGGAGGAAAATGCCCAATGCATGCTTTGGCGGCAGGGTATACCCGCGGACCTCAAAACCCTAAAACAATAAACCTTGAAGAGTGGGATTAGCTCTCCATCGTTCGATGGTAGAGAGCTCCTGCAACACCGTTAGATCTCGTCTCCGGATCCCAAAGTGCAGAACTCGGTCAGAACAGTAAAGAGCAGTCACAGTCGCCAGCAGGTATGAATTGGTAAGTAAGCCACATGGCAAGCGGTGGCAGCATGACATTAATAGTTTTGAAATAAACAATTATAAACCATGTACTTCCCAAATCCTGTGGTACGTTTTCCACACGATATCATGGGGTAATTATATTAATGCAAGATATGTATACCATCAACCTTATATAGCGTGCACATATTCGTTAGGAGGTAAACCTTATAAAAAAAAAATTATATGCGTGAATACGGGTTAATATTGTAAGAGTTGTGACACACTGTTATAATTATTATAAAGAAAAATAAGAATTACAGGGTATAGCTATCATAAAGAAAAATAAGAATTATAATATTATAATAACATTGAAATAAAAAATAAATTTATTTTTTTTAATTTCTTTATTAAATTTTAAATTTAGCAAATGAGTAAAGTGAAACAATGTTTTTGTCTATTAAATTTTTGAAATATTATTTAGTAAAAATGAAAATAAATGTAAAATGTCCATCACTATGAAAAAAAAGTGTCTAAAAAACAAATTGTGCAATTTTATATTGAAATATTGTTTAGTGAAAACACAAGTGAATGTAAAATGTCCAACACTATAAAAGAGTGTTTAAAAAACAAATTGTCCACTTTTATTTTAAAAGAACCATGTTTGAACCATACTAAAATATTTCTTATATCATGAAAGTGGTAGATAGCTTTTTTTTATTTTAGGAAATAATTGTAAGGAATATTTGTTGAAGTGAACAAAAACTAGACAAAAAGATTACACTTGTTTGTTGAAGTGAATAAGAACTAGACTAAAAAGATTACATATACCACTATTTAGTTATAATATTGAATAATAATATCTGAAAACAAAAATAAATTAAAGATAAAGTCTATGCTAAGTGATGAATATTTACATCGGTTTCAAAACTACTAGTGCTAGGGCATGTCTCAATTGTCTCAATATTTCCAGAGTATATGCTCTAAACATGAGTGCATGATATTTGATCTTAAATGCACCTACTTGTATGTTAAGATACAATACACACCTTATATGAGTATTGTTAATAGAGAATCTTTATTGCCGATGGTTTATAATCTCTTAGGATTTCAGTATTAATCCCTGGTTTATTATTGTCGTGGGTTTAATATTATTCCCTTGGGTTTATAAAACCCTAGGGTTTTAGAATTAATCCCTCAAGTTTATAATATGGATCTTATTTTAGTGTTTATAATATTTATCATAAGGTTTATATCCCTCTGTGTATAATATTTATCTTAGGATTTATCATAGGATTTTCACAATATGGAAATGAACCATGGTCAACCATGGTCCAATGTCACATTGTGACCAAGTTTGTCTCTATATGAAAATCAATCATGGTCAACAATTTTCCAAGATCCCATTGCGAGAAAAGTTGTCTCAATATGAAAGTCAATGATATCCAACCATAGTCCAATGTTTATTAGAAAACAAATTGTCCAAATTTATTAGAAAAGAACAATGTTTAAATTATAATGAAATGTTTCTTATATTACCATATTGATAAAAAGACACGTTGGAATAATTTTAAAAGTTAACTGTAAAATAGATTAATGAAACTAAAGTACAAAATCACTGATGTTATTATTTGATGTTATTATTTAATATTAATAAGAAAAATTAAAACAAAAATAAATTAAAAGTATAGTTTATATATATATATATATATATATATATATATATATATATATATATTAATTATATAGTTATTATAAAATTAAATTATAATATTATAATAAGATTGAAAATAAAAATAACTCTACTTCTCAGAAATATCTATGAAATTTTAAATTAAAAAATTAAAACTATATGCATTTTTTATTAATTTCTATAAAATATTATAAAATTTAAATAATATTTTATGAATTTTATATTAAAATGGAAATGGAAGTAAAGCTAAAAAAATAATATTAAATCATCAATCGGAGGATTCAGCGTTTTGGAAATCTCTGTTAGCGGAACTCGATGGTTTTCAGTACTTGAATGTGCAGAAAATCCCATCTATTGACGAAGAATTGGCGTTGGAGCTCATTCCGACTTAGCAGGGGGAGAGTGACATCTCCATGTAACCCATAGGCCTTTTCAACTTCGAAGACTATTGAGTTTCTGAGACGGATGAATATAAAAATGAACTTATTTTTTGGCGGTCTATGCCCAATGCCTAGTATGTAGATCGCTTTCAAACTTAACAGTAATCGTTAAGAATTGTCGCACTATTACCATATTATATGATGTAATCGCTACTTAATGATATTCGATCCTAATGCCTTATCAGTGCACGCATGTGTGTCAAAACTCCTCGTCTTCTTCTGCAGACTTACTTATCCCTAGCGGATCGTTTACCGATTGAACAGGACCACTAAATCAGAGTTGGGAATATTTTGGATACACGTGTGCATTGGACAGTCCTACTAAATTAGAGTTTCTAATATTTTGGAAATTTGATAAATGAGTAAAGTCCAATATTATTTATAATATTTTGGAAAATTGATAAATATGAGTAAAGTCAAATATTATTTATTAAAATTTTGAAATATTTGGTTCTTATGTAGAATTCAATTATTGGTAAGAGTTTATGTAGAATTCAATTATTGGTAAGAGTTTTTGAAAGAACAAAGTCATGTATTTTCATTTAAAAAGAAAATTATTTTAATTATAGTAGTGTTTTTTATTTCAAAAAAGAAATAGGTAAATATAGTGGAGCTACTAGGTAAATATAGAGGAGCTATGAGAAAGAAACAATTACAAGGTAGTCTAGTGAAAATGAATGAAAGGAAAATTACCTAAATGTAGAAAACAAAAACATTTTAAAGATGTAATTTAGTTGAAATGAATGAAAAGTAATTTACAAAAGTATAAATGTCACTATTTAATTTTGATATTGAATAAAGATATTTTAAAAATGACATTTTGACTATGACAGATATTATATGAGATATGATGTGAAGTTGATCTTAAATCAAGATTAATTAAAGATAAATTTTTTTTATTAATTAATGATAATTTGAATTTTTTTTATAATTATCATAAATAAAAGTAAAAATTAAAATATTATAATGAGTAGTTGAATTGAGGCTTCTGTGATCCATAGTAGTTGAAAGAATAACTTCGGCGTAAATCACATGGAGACAGACATTTGTCCACGGGTTTTGAACCAACCAGTGTGGTTCATCGTCAGGACAAGTTGAAGAAACAGATCGAGCTTTGCATGCTAAATAGTCTGAGCAGAGCCTCCAACGGCTATCTTGATCAACGGCTAATTTTGGCTTAGGGACCGCAGTCAAAAAGTCAACTTGATAATTTAATGGGAATTAGTTATCGTACCTTAAATTATATAAAAGAAAAACTAATAGATGTTGTTTACGCTATTAGTTTATTAAAAATTGTAACTTCTATGGGAATTAGAAAGACCTAACTTTTATATATATATATATAGGATGATAGTTAGGTATAATAACTATATATTATTACAAAGTCAAAAATTAAATAGATAAATATAAATATAAAAATAATAGAAGTTAGTTAAAAGGTATAAAAAATGTAAATTAAATGGGAATTAGTTAGGTTAAAGACATATATATATATATATATATATATATATATATAAATAAAATAATTATTTATAGGTGATTGCGTTAGTAGTATGTTAAAATTTTATAATTTAAAAAATGTAAATTAAATGGAAATTAGTTAGATTAAACACCTCATTCTCATATATATATTTATAAATATATAAGGTAATTTTAAGGTGATAGTTGGATATAATAATTATAAGTTAAAATATATAAAAAAAATTAATTATAGGATGATAGTTAGGTATAATAACTATATATTATTAGAAAGTCAAAAAATTAAATAGATAAATATAAATATAAAAATAATAGGAGTTAGTTAAAAGGTATAATTAAAGATGTAAATTAAATGGGAATTAGTTTTTTTTTTTTGTGTAAATCAGATAGTTATATTATATAACAAGATAAAGTACAAAAATTCTGCTAATGCAGATGGACATCTGTGATAGATTACCTAACAGTGCTGAGCAAACTGAACTACCAATGGCACACCACGCAGGGCGGCAGTCACCAACATTATTCGCATAGACCCTGAGGGTCGTTACATAGTAAACCGAAACAGTGACATAGTGAAAACTAGAGAAAGCCAAAATGACCAGAAGACTTAGAACAGAGGACATAAAGCAGAGGCCGAGTTTAGATGTGCTTGCCCATCAGACTGATGGCATCGAGGCCCATTTGAGCAGCATGGGAAGAAGCTCTGGCTTGCATGTCACTGAGAATATTGTCGTCCTGCTCCGGTGCATTTGCGTTCGAAGTCTGAGTAGAACAGGGTCCCTGGTTGATGGTATCTTTAAGCAGTCTGCAGAGGAGAGTGAGCTTGCGGTTCACGACTTGAATGGCGTCCTGGACTCTGGTTATGCGGCCGTCCAGAGAGTTGTTGTAATCCACGATTTTAGCCATTTGCGCGTCAGTCAAGTTCACTTCTGTGATGATCTTTGGCTTCTCCTTTTCCATGGCTTCCAACGCTTTGGCTATCAGTGTTTTGGTCTGCCAGCTTTCCGCTCTTGTGCGCACGTACTGTGTAGCCCTTTTGGCAGGGGTTCCTAGATCATGCAGCCAGTTAACCTCTGCCGCGATCTCCTCCTCAGTTCGACCTTCTTCTTCCTGTTTAAGCTTATTCTCCAGTTCCTCCACTTTGCGCTTATACTTGGTCATGGCTCTAGTTTCGTACCCTTTCTTTGCTTCGTGCAGGTCCTGAATTGCTGCTGCGTTGCGGCTTCCACTCCCATCCATGACTTCCCTGTTGTGCTTTCCCTCACTACACCGATTACCTATGGCAATATTGTTATCACCCCTTACAAGAGCTAAAGTGATTTGAATTGGGTTGCGATGTCTTGCTTTATAGCGTTTGCGATTGAGAGATTGCCTGCCGGTAATGGCTGTCCCATTTAAGCTTCGGGTACTGCTGCCATAATTAGAAAATCGGTTCGCACAGATGAGACCAAGGTAGGCAGAAACCGAGAGGAGGTGGCTGCTTATGCTTTGATTGCCTTGATGCCAAGTAAGCTGTACGAGGGAAGGATTGTGACGGTGATTGGAAGTTGAGGAGGTACTCTGTGTATTAGCCTGCTGATTTCCTCTGTTCCGAATGTCCAGATCCTTATCTGCATTAAGGTTTGTATTAAATGTACTGGGAGCTTTACCACGCCTAATCCTACTCGAGGTGACAGATTGGCTGGTACTACTACAGTTCTTTCGATCGCCTGAACCGTAACTATCGATGCCTGTGCTGACATGCCGCCGCCGGGTAGTGCCCTGTCCTTTACACCCTGTCATACCATCACTGAGGTTATGATTAGTGCTGATGCCGATGTGTTCCATCTCCCGGTGCCTGGTGCTGAGGCCGTCATCCCTTATGAGGAGTCGACGTGGAAATTGTCCTTTTCCGCCAGCTGTTCGCATTTCACCTTGAGAGTGGGGCAGTTCACGTCCTGCCAACAACTGTTTGTGATGAGGTGCGGGGTGTCAGCTCCATGGTTTGCCAGGAAATCGGCGATACCATTTGCCTTTCTCCTGATAGATTGGAAAACAGTGCCTTTTAGATCTCCTATCAATTCTGCTATGCTTTCGGTTGCCCTCGCCAATCTCCAATGCTTGGTGACTTTGCTGGTTTGAGTTCCTGCTTGGATGCGCTTAGCTGCTGAGATTGCTAAGGAGGAATCTCCCTCTACTATGAAATTGCCCTGTCTGCGGGACCTGAGAATCCTTAAACCTTGCTCCATTGCTGCAAATTCCGCTTCATTGTTCGTGCATTCCCCCAACGATCTGCAGAAAATGTGGACTATGTCTCCTTTGTGGTTACGTATGACTCCGCCGATACCTGCAATGCCCGGGTTCCCCCTCGAAGCACCATCAAAGTTCAGCTTGAGACAGGCTTCAGGAGGTGGTTGCCAACTGTTGATTTGAGATGAGGTGCGGGCGTTATGACCTCCAGGGAGGCAGCTGCTGAAGGCTTCCAGTTGAAAAGTCTTTAAGATACGTAAGTCTTTTCCCGTTGGTTTATCTGTTGGGTCGAATTTGCATTTTGTCTGAACCAGCTGTCTGACATTAATTAAAATAGATTCTTTGGCACATTCAATACTTCGAGTTTCTTGTGTGAAGACCCGTCTGTTCCTTTCTTTCCATATGGTCCATGTAACAAAACCTGGGATACATTTCCAAATGCTGCTTACACTGTTCATGCGAGAGAAATGTTTCCTCCAGTTGGTAATCGTCTCTTGAATGGATTCCCTGTTTCTATCTGTGTCTTCCAAGATAGCTTCCATCCATAGCCATAGCTGTGACGCCCATTCAGAGGAGTTGAAGAGGTGATTCATCGTTTCCTCCTCCTGTAGACACATGAGGCATTTTGAAGGTCCCTGAAATCCTTTTTTCCTTAAGTTCTCCCAAGTTAGAGTTTTCTTCTGCATAAGAAGCCAGAGGAAGGTACGAATTTTTGGCCATTGAAAGTTATCCCAAACTTTATCGGCCCAAGGAACTATGTCAGGATGCTCTACCTGTTCGATTACGCTTCTTGCTTCTTTGAGCGAGAATTCCCCGTTGCCTTTCGGTCCCCACCTGAGCTTGTCATCCTCAGCCGCAATTCTAATCTTCCTTTTGTGAATTTGTTGGTTTAGATCCTGGATAACATGTTGAGGCATACCATACTGGTCTATATTGAAAGTTTTCCATTCTCTCCACTCTAGGTCTTCACTGGAAGAGTTCCAGTAGTGGTTGACTCTGTTGTGGCCCTCTGATTGGTAGGCTAACATTAGGGGTAGGAGAGCAGGAGACTCTAATTTAGGGGTTTGCTGCCAAGCATCTTCCCAGAAGAGAGCTTGAGTGCCATTGCGAATTTCCCAGAAGCAGTAATCCTGGATAATGCTTCTGTTAGCTTGGGCGTGATTCCAAATGGGGGATCCATTGGGGTTATCCTGCAATCTTATGAGTTCCAGATTACTGCTGGTCGGCCTGTATTTCTCCTTCCAGTGATTAGCCCATGGGATTTTAGTGCTTGATATCCATTTCCACCAGATTTTGGCACCACAAACTCTGTTGGTGATAGCGGGATCAACCAGATTTAGGCCTCCCCTGTTCTTTGGTCTGCAGAGTTTTTTCCAAGCCACCAGTGACCATTTCTTCTTTTCACTATTACCACTCCAAAGGAAGGCACGTTGAATGCATCTTATTTGATCTAGGACTCCCTTTGGAGCGGGAAGGATAGAAAGCATGTACTGTGGAATGGCTTGGAGGATAGCTTTTGTGAGCACCAATCTGCCTGCAAAATTTAGAGCTCTGTTAGTCCAGTGTTTGCATCTCCTTTCCATGTTGGCCAGGATTTTCTCCCAATGAGCCTTCTGCCAAGGTTTGAGGGTGAGGGGGGCACCAAGATATCTGGAGGGTAAGGAGCCTATTCTGAAACCCAACAGTCTGGAGAGATGAGATTGAACCGCGAGATGAGTATTGAAAAAAAAGATGGTAGATTTGGAGAAGTTAATATCCATACCCGAGGCTTTGCTGAAGAGGTGGAGAATGTCCTTGTACGCAGTAGCTTCTTTTACTACGGGGGTGCCATGAAGCATTGTGTCATCCACGAGTTGCTGGTGCGTGGTGGCCGGGCAGGACCTGATGGGCTGTAAACCTCTGATCTGGCCTTCATCTTTTTTCTTGATAATTAATCTGCTCAGGCCTTCCATAAGAATGACAAACAGGAAGGGGGAGAGAGGATCCCCTTGCCTTATGCCTCTTGTAGGCCTGAAGGGCATGGAGGGAGTGCCATTGACTAGAATCGAATGTCTTGTTGATTTGATAAGCTCTAAAACCCATTTGATCCAGGGCTGACTGAAGCCAAAAGCTTTTAAAATAGCTTCTAGGTAAGTCCAACTTACTTTATCATATGCTTTGGACAGGTCCAACTACAAGAGCATACCAGGTACTTTCCTTGAATGGAGAGAATGTATCATTTCCTGGGCGAGCAAAATGTTGTCCAGAATCTGCCTCCCTTCCACATAACCGGATTGTTCCTGAGAGATAATGCCCGGGAGTATCATCTTGAGCCTGTT
Organism: Pinus taeda; assembly: GCA_000404065.3. Classification (NCBI taxonomy): domain Eukaryota; kingdom Viridiplantae; phylum Streptophyta; class Pinopsida; order Pinales; family Pinaceae; genus Pinus; species Pinus taeda. Next base: position 13,628 of record APFE030122089.1, on the reverse strand, counting down.
GGCGATGACTTTAGATATGATTTTGTAAATAACATTGCAGAGGGAAATAGGTCGGAATTTTTCCGGGGTATTGGCTTCCTCTACTTTGGGGACAAGAGCTATAAAGGTTGAATTTAAAGATTTAAGGATAGTTTTAGATCTTCTAGAGTCCTCCACAATTTCCCAAATATCGTACTTGACAATTTCCCAGCATGCTTTGTAGAAATTGATGGTGAATCCATCTGGACCCGGCGCTTTGTCATTAGGCATGCTCCTAACTGCCTCCTCCACCTCTTCCATAGTGATCTTTTTCCTTAGGGACCAGTTCTGCTCCTCTGTGATTAAGCGGGGAATGGCATTAGTTATTTCCTGGATGGCTGCCTCCCTGTTGACATTTGGTTCCTGTGCTATGTTACTGAAGTGATTTGAAAGTAGCACCGAAATGTCGTTGTGATTTCTGAGGATTCCTCCTTCATTGTTCTTCAGTTCAAGGATCTTGTTGGCATTCCTGTAATCTATTGCCGACCTGTGAAAAAATTTTGTGTTTTGCTCTCCTTCCTTTAACCATAGCACCCGGGATTTCTGTTTCCATAATGTTTCTTCCTGCTTGCATCGGGTGTGCCATTGTTGAGTTAACTCTTTCTCTTGTTCACTGGAGTTCTCATCTCTCCTGCCTGCTATCCCTTCTTTGTGAATTTGTTCCAGTTTTTCCTCTATGGTTGCTTTTTCCTGAAAGATGTTCCCAAAAACTGTATGGTTCCAATCTTTTAATTTCAGTTTTACGTTTTTGAGACGATTTTGCAAATTAAACATCTTGGTTCCTTCTTCAACTAAGGGTTCCGCCCACCATTTTTCCACCATGGTGAGAAAGTTGGGGTGTTCAATCCAGAACTTCTCGAATCTGAAGGGTTTGTTCCTGGGGGGTCCTGGAACTTCGATGACAAGGGAGATCGGCCAGTGGTCGGATCCTCCACTGGGAAGAATGCTTGACTCCAGGTTTCTTCCATCTAGTAAAAGATTCTCTGAAACGAGAAAGCGGTCCAGTCTTGAGGAGATTAGATGTTCTCCACCCCTCCTATTGTTCCAGGTAAAGCTACCTTGCTTTGGGTATACATCTACTAAATTTGCATTGTCGATGAATTCTTTAAATTGTTCCCCATCCCGATTGAGCTTTCGGAGCCCCCCTTTTTTCTCCATGAGGGAGGTGATCATATTGAAATCTCCTCCCAAGATACAATTTGCTCTAGGGTGTCTTTCCATAAGTTTCTTCAAGGAGTCTAGGAAAACAAGTTTATCATCTAACCTCTGAGGACTGTAAATATTGATGCAGAGGAAAGAGTAAGAATTACCTATAAGAAGCATCTCCATGGCCAGGTAGTTCTTGCTTGCTTCTGCTGCGACTAGCTGGTATCTCCTAGTGTCCCAGAAGGTTGCTAATCCTCCTTCGCGTCCTTTGCTCTCTATTTCTAAAACCTCAAAGTTTCTGCCTAGTTTGAGTCGTAATTTTTCAGTGAGGACTTTGTTGCACTTTGTCTCTTGTAAAAACAACATATTAGGATTATTTTTCTCCATCTGTCTTTTTAGCAATCTTTGTTTGCTTTGACTGTTCATACCTCTTGCGTTCCAGGATATTATTTTCATGATTAAACAGATTTAAAGAAGGACGGGTACTCACTTAATTGCTTGATCTACCCAGCATTGAGCAATATCTCCCCCAGGTCCTGCAAGTGTTCTCCATTTGATTTGCGTCCTCTTCGTCGTTTATTTGCTGAACCAGAGATTTTGCCTAGGGTTGTTCTGTGTTGAATCCTGCCTCCTTTAAAGACATCGAGTTTGTGCTTCTGTTTTTCCATGATATCTTTTTTCCTTGCTATGAAGAGGTCCGTGACTCTTCTTATCTCTTCCTCCGACGCTTTTTCAATCCCTTCGGTTCTCCATCTATCCGCCAGAGCTGATAAATCTAACCCTTCCATGGCAAGTGTTTCATCTAATTCCTGATCTTCACTCCCCACTTCACTAGTTACCATGTCTGTCTCGTAATCTGACTCCTCTGTTCTGTCTTGCATCTGGACTTCACCGCTGGGCATCCCGGTTTCTTTGCCTTCCGCTCGGGGGTGTTCCTGTCCTGCTAGCTCTGTTTCTCTGTCGGTTGTGTTCTTTTTTTCCTCTGAGTTAGTCTCCTGGTCCAGATATTCAAAGGGATTATTGAAGAGATTTTTCCTTGTGTCTCCTTTGGTACTCCTTCTTCTGTTGGCCCTCTGCCTGTGCTTTGGTTTGATGAAGTCGTTTTTAGCTTTGTTGTTCTGGGTTTTGTCTTCTTCTGCTTCCTTCTGGTTCAGAGGGCAGTCTCGCATCAGATGCCCATGTTCATGGCACTTTCGACACCTGAAGGGTATGTGCTCATAATCTAAAGCTTGGAAGTATTCCTCGTCCCTGTACTCCAACCAAACTCCTTCATGAAGCACTCCGGAGACATCCATTTCAACACAAATTCTTGCACAGGAAGTGTATCTTTTTTGCAGGGTGGCTTCTGAGGCTTTGACAAACTTCCCAAGCTTGTTCCCTATCTGCTTCAGGGCGCTCAACCCCCAGTAGTCAATCGAGAGAGAAAAGAGTTTTATCCAAACTGGGACACAGGTGAAAGATTCTTTTTCCGGGGCAAAGTTTGGCTGCCAGGGTCTCATGTATAACCCTGCTGAGGCTAGAAAATATGGGCCTCCCTCGAAAACCCGATCTTTGTCTTCAATGCTTGTGAAAACTACCGTAAAGAAACCTCTGGCTCCTAGATGTAGCTGCACATCTCCTTTAGGTTTCCACACCTGCCTTATCCATTGGCAGAGAGTCCTCTCCATTGGCCAGATTCCCATGAATCTGCAGATGATGGCCTGTTCAGCCATGTGTTCCGTATAGGTTTGTATATCCGGGTCAGAGATAATCACCCGTAGGCTTTCAGTTTTCTTTGGTTTACATGTGCTACTAGTTGCCTGAGTCTTGTGGGGTTAACGCTGGTCTCCCCCTCCTTTTCTGATTTCCTTTTGTTGCTGTCGTCTTGTTCTTTGTCTGTTTGTGGGTCCGCTTCCTTCTCTCCCGTGGGCTGATTTTTCTCCGCAGTGTTCTCTTGATTGCTGCTCTTGTTCTGTTCTGCTGAAGTTCTGACTTCTGTAGAGAAGTCAGTCTTGTCAGACATCATTGATGTCTTCTCCTTCTTATTTCTACTGTTCATCCTTGAACTATTCTGACCTTCTATTCTGACTCCTTCATTCATGCTCTGCAGTCGTTTTTGCAGGATGACTTGTTTGAAAGTAGGGGTCCCACTGGACCCCTCTGCTCCCATCCAATCTGACAGCATACGCCCCTTTCGAAACAGTGCTACCAGTCTTGATCTGTGGAGCTCCAGGCCTGTAACAGTGCTGCCGGATTCGATCTGTGGTGCGCCAGGCTTGAAACCCTAGTTCCTCTCTTTCAAATCATCCATCTCTTCAATGGAAAAGGCTTTGACATTAAATCTCATGGGTAGATATCTTCAAATGGGAATTAGTTAGGTTAAAGACCAATATATATATTAAAAATATATATAAGGTATGTTAGTTAGTTAAAAATAGATAAATATATATAAAAATATATAAATGAAATAATTTTATAGGTGATTACGTTCGTAGTAGGTTAAAATTTTATAATGTAACTAAATGGAAATTAGTTAAATTAAAGACCT